>OY783218.1:2129350-2427951 GCA_963678705.1 Panorpa germanica
TGTAATGTCACTTTTGCTTAATGGCAAGCAACAGTCATGCAGCGTGGTCTGCAACGTGTCATATTCTTTTAAAAATGACTGGCCCCGCAGTCAATTTTGTTCATATTATTGGATAATAGTCATTCGGTATACTGATTAAAATACTGAATCAGCCTATGCAGCAACAAACAATGTGCGGTTAATGTTCTTTTCGATGTATGGATGAAGCCAGTACATTCTACATCTGACTCGTCGTCTTCTAATACAAGCGTGTGCTACAATCACATCTTCTTCATCACTTGACATTTTGTTAATGAAAACACGTGCTTTCTCAATATTAAACTTCAGAGAAATGACTCTATTTGCACCTTGCACTAAGCTTGTATGACGTTACGTAGACATAACTGAGATGCAGAATACGTCTGGCTTTATTTTCAGCTTGCATGCAACCTACAAATGCTGTCGTGGGCAGTAGCCCTCCTGTAGTGACACTACAGGAGGGCTACTACAAAGACAAAACTGTCTGAATTAGGCTTGGAAATGTGCTAATGGTCTGCACCCTACTGAAAAAGTTGGATGTCGCAGATAGTTGGTTCCAATGTGAGAATACTTAAAAGGCTTAAAAGAAGTTCGGGCTGATGGCGGTCTTTTGACCCGCGTCTGTAACATTTGTTTTTTTTTAACTTAGCCGCTTTCCAATGCAGTGATGGCCTCTTATTAAGTATGCAATTTTTATGGCCTCGTATGTCCCACACAGCTGTCTATGCCACCGACACGCATCGTTTACCAGTGATCACTGATCTTATCTCGCTAACACGGTTGGACATTTTTTTTTGGTCACGGAATTAAAATAACAGCAATGACAATAGAATGTTTTTTAACATATTTTGTTCACAAATTTTAAGTCTTCTTTAATATAATTCAATCAATTTTCAATTAAAAGAAATTTCAATTAGTAAATATCATTTATAGTGTCATGTCACACATACTTGTACGTGCTCTGCATGTGTGTTAGAATTAGTTGTGAGTCATGACATGCGCCAGGCTCGCGAGACCGTTTCCGGTCTAGCCACTATTACCCACTCACGGACCTATGTTCGTGTTGAGTCCACTAGTATCCCACTCCATAAAGTAGGGGGAGGGAGACGGGGGTACTGTCCTCTTCGACCGGTGCAAGTAAACTCAAGTTGTACCAGTTAAATTGATACTAAACCTGATTCTGTAATACGTATGTCAATACAATTTATACGACATATAGCAATGCTGCCAAATCGATTTGCTTTATATGGAATATATAAAATAATAGGTGGACTAATTTTTTTAGTGGTTGTTTTTCTTTAATTTTTATTGAAATATAGGTTAATTTTGACGGAGATATAATTAAAATTTGAATTTAATTTTGCCGCTTAATTTTTAGCTATATTTTCGACGCCAACAATTTTAATATTAAAATATGTAGAATAATAACCTCTATAATATCAAAACTCTGTTAGCTGAGATGCTTGTAAGTAGTATTTGACATTTGAAAATGTGCTCTTATGCCGGTTTCACACCAGAGAAACAGTTTTGTTGTCAAAAAACAAATTAAAAACATGTTTTGTTTCATTTTAAAACAGTTCTGTTTTTCGAAAACAGACGGTTCACACTGAACAGACTGGTTTTGTTTTTAGTGTTTTTCTGTGTGTCCCATAAAAAATATAAACATGATAAACAACAACTGACGAACGCAAATGTTTACAAAAAACAAAACTGCGTGTTCAAACCAAGCAGACTAAAAACAACAACAACCGTGTTTTCCTTTGATTAAAGTTTACTAAAACAGCAACAAAAGGCAAAAATGTTTTCAGAACTGTCTCTTTGGTGTAAACAATGGTGTTTTTGTTCGTGTTTTATTGGTGTGAAACTAGCATTATAGTATTCTTTTTACACTCGCCGAAATCAAATGTATCTAATTGCAGTTGCCTTCCGGCGAAATCTATTATATCTAGTCACAATTGTCTTCCGGCGACTTCTTGTACCTAGTCACAATTGCTTTAAACAAATGTATCCAGTGACAATTACCTTTAACAGTAGGCCTAGCGAAAGTGCGTCATGGTTAATACGAACCCAGTTGTAGTAATGACAGTGGGGGGTAAGAATCGAAAATGTCGCAATGATTAGTTATTATTCTGAATTTTGTTTCATTTAATAATTTAAAAAATTTTATTTCAATTCATAATTTACAATCGATCCCGAGAGACATTCATCAAATTTTGAGACATAAAAATGACATGTGAGCTTGTTATCCACCGATGACGTATTCTTTAGATTAACCTATTATATTAGTTAACCTAATATAGTTATAAGTTATATTATTAACCTAAGTATAATGCAACTAAGCATATAACTTCTATGCTGTTTTTGATAAGTCCATTGGATTTTTGCGTTTCAGCCGTCTTATTTGTGGGGGTAGACTTGTACAGCTGATTCATTTGGATGATTTCGTAATCTTCGTAGATAGTTTCAGTAATTTCTTGCTGATGACTTTAATTTTGTCCTGTACGTAAGGCGAATATAGATCTTGGTGTACCATATAAGCCAGTTTTTATATACAAATTAAAGGGACATAATTACCTATTATCTATTAATACTCTAAAAGTTATTTGAATATCAATAAGATACTGTAGTTACTCACAAAATGATTTTTCAATATCGTTCGAGTTTTGAAGGACAAACCCTCTATGCTATAATAAAATATAAATTGTGTAAATAATAAATATACACAACTTAGTTTTTATATCTATAAAGTAATTACAAATTGTTTGTCTTATGCTTTAATTGTAAACACAATAAACAGAATGATTTCATTTGGTTTCATAAAACATTTAAAATTACACACGCATTACCGCAGTTACCGCAAATAAAACATTATTTACGACATATTTTCTAGTTAATCTCCAACTGCAGCACCCATCTTTTAAAGTATACATTCTTCAAATTCCTGACAAATCCCCAAAGTTTTTGTGATTCTGAATAAATAAATTTCGAAGTATTAACAGGTACTCAATTCGTGAAAACAGAGAATTAATTTCACAATACGTCAGTTACTTTTAGTTATTTTATATTATTTGCTTGCTATAAATAGACGTAAATATTGGTTATGATAATTTGATCTTGTTGTATTTTTATTCTTTTCTTTCATGGATAAGAAAGATATTAAATATTTTACTGAAACATTCATATCTGAATCTAATAGGACAATATAACTGTGGGTACTGTAGTATGTAGTTAAAAACATCTTTTCAACATTCTGTTTACTCTGGCCATAATGCTTTGGAAGCATACCTTTTCATTTGCTTGAAACTGAGATCGTTTGGTTGTGTCTTTTTGACATCATTTGCAAAGTTTGAACAAACCGAGAGAACATTAACAATGGGTTGTGAACAGCTGCATAATAGTGCGTCTCTGCATATGTTTCTATGGCCCTTAAAGTAGTTGTTCATGGATGAATTTAATGCAGAATTTTATTGAAACTTTGCTTATTTATTTATTGATCAAATATAAAACATATAAGATTAATTATTTTAAAATGAACTACGCCGTTTTTATAAAAAAACGAAATCAAAATTTTGTAAATTCAATACGGTTGTACGTTCATTACGGTGTCTTACGAAGACAACAATTTTTACGGGATTTTTTTTTTGTTTAAATTCCAAACGTAGTGCAGAAACTTCATAAAAATTTGATATGTTATAAAAATCTCACAGATCTCATAAAAAAAATTATTAACTGATAATCGATTAACTAGATAGATGAATCTAATAGTGATATGGCAACAGCGCTTTCATATTGCTACGAAATAAGTGCGGTATTTGGTTATATCTGCAATGTACTACGACGATTAACAGTTAGTGTAGTTGCCACTATCATATCTGTATTACTATGGACTTGTGTGTGTACAAATACCCATTGATGTTATTTGGTAGTGTGTGAGAGTAGTGAGGCTGTACTTTCATAAAAGTTTCCAACTGGGACTAACCGCTTTGTCTATCTTACATTCTTAGTGCTTTAAGCTATATTTTTGAGTCAGACTTTCAGTGAACAACTGTATTATTGAATCTTAGAGCATGTATATATGGAGAGAATACTGGACCTGAAGGTGTGTCCAAAATGTGTGCGAGAGAGAAAGGTATATGTTCCTATTTGTTCTCTATGCGCATGCTTCAAAAGTAACAGTTGTCAAGTCAGAGCTGTCTAGATGTAATAAATAACAGTTGTTAAATAGCTATATCTTAATATATATAAATTACGTGTCACTGTGTTGTGCGCGATGGACTCCTAAACTACTTAACCGATTTTAATCAAATTTGTACACCGTGTGCAGTTTGATCCAACTTGAAAGATAGGATAGCTTACATCTCAATTTATGATTGCAATATTATCTTATTGCAAATTATTTGTCTATTTATTATCTGTATATGACATATGACATCTGGCGACGATGATGGCGACATCTGTTGACTAGATTGAGTAAATATTCTGTTGACTAGATTGAGTAAATATTCAATAGATGGCGCTATGTAACGTTAGACACAGCAACGCGTGGCCGGGACAGCTAGTATAAATATAAATATAACTAAAAACTTTCTGTTCATTCCAAATATCAATTGTGTTGGCCGTTATCCCTACTGCGCATGTATGGCGTCCATGAGTATATGTTTTCACTGAACGGTCACTGTTTTACAGACGAGCTTTATACCAACTAAAGAAATATAATTTCTTTACATATGTAATATTTATTATATGTTAATAGAATATTAATATTTATTATATCTAGACAGCTGTCACTTTCGACGCATGCGCATAGTGAATAAATAGGAACATATACCTTTCTCTTTCGCACACATTTTGGACATACTTTTAATCTAAAGGAAATATAGGCTATTCACTCTCCATATATAAATGCTCTAAGTATTGAATGCACGGACTGATAAAAGTCTGTCTTGTTTCCAGTGTGTGCCAATTAAGTACTGTTAATGGAAGACGTTGATTAATCAGCAGTCATCACAAGGATTTATCTTATAATCATGGTCGAGAAAAGTGGCTTAATCTTTGCAACCTACTGCATACACTTTTCTTTCTCTTTTTCTGTTTTATTCAGAGTCCAATGCTGCTTTCCATACTGAACAGTAGACGCGTACTCTAACAGTTTGAAAAATAACTTTTTAAATTGCGTCTTTTTAGCTATTGTGTCATTGCTTGAAGCTCTACGTTCAAAAGTTTTATAGAATAAATTAAATTCTTAATTATATAATTCATAATTATGAAATCCATCCAGTCTATGTACTGTTACGCCAAACTATGATAATATAACCTTGACCCACCAACCATGCAATTCGCTGTGTGTGTGTATTTGTCGAATTCGTTTCTCACGGTTTTGTTTTTACGATTAAAGTATAAACTAAATTTAATTAACTATACTAATACATAATGTTTTTATAGTAAATAACAAAAACAGTCAGACAAGTCGTTTTTAATGTATCAGTCCAGTCGTTCATTCTGAATGCATTCATTGCAAGGCAACGCCCGCATACAATTATTTTCGTTTCAATGCTATTTTATGAAACGATGACTATGCATCACATACTGCACTAGTATGTATTGTAGAAGGGAGGGCTCGTATTGTTTACACCAAGCGGCGTTATGCGTTAGGAATAAATTGTATTCGTCATTTCCTGCCCCCGACTACAACCCTGATAAGTAAGGGTATTGAATCCATCCATGTATAGATAGACAGCACAGTAGCATAATGCATAGTATTTTTTCCATTATTTATGTACACCCAGGTCAATAATTTTGTAAATTTGATAATATTTTATCTGTTTAAACATATTGGGTAGTATAACGAACATCCGTGTGTTAAATAATTTCAATAAGTTAAGTAAGAAAACATATATTTAATCGGGTTATACTGTCAGATTTGCTATCAACAATTTTCAGCCATCAATAAAACATGAAACATGTATTTACAAGTCGGAGACCGGAAAAATAACATAAAAATACCGGGTAACTAAAAAAGAACAATTTAAACTATATATTATCAATAACCTAATGGTACTTTTTATAATGCTAAAATAACGGTGTTTTAGAGTTATGTACAGAGACCGGAACCCCGTTATTTTATTTAATTTATTAGTTATGTAGTTTGATAACGATTTGAAAATTTCGTTTCATTTTATTTTATGGTTATTTAATTTTATGGTTTATATTGCATAATCTAAACCGAATCTCTATAAAAATGTAAGTTTAAGGGGTTATATACAGTTAATATTTTCAAAAAAAATTTATTCCATTATTTCATTTTCGTAATGTACATATATTTATGTACACACACAGAAAATTTCAAGTAAATCCGGCGATTATTTTTGAAGTTATGTAAGTTGAAACGTATAGTGCATTTGAAACGTTTTTCTCAAAACGGTGATCAAGATTATTCGGAAACAGCTAAACCGATCAGTCCCAAATTTTAACATAAGCTTATAAAGTATTTTTTTTTTTTTAAATTAATCGAAGGTTTTATCCCACAGATAATTATTTTTTTATATAAACAATTTAAGACCAAAAATCGATTTTTTTTTTTTGAGAAAAAAAGAAAAAAATTATTTTGCCTAATCCTTCGATGAATTTCTAGATTATACATTACTTTAACGAAATCCGTTTGGTTTTTTCATTTTAAATGATCCAGTCCAGAGATATAGTGGTCACCGTAACATGCCTTTTTTGAGAGGAGCTCCTGAAGATCAGCTATAGAAGCTTACAAATTAATATTTTTGCAAATATAAAAATATTGAAATACAGTTAAAAATTACATGTGTACAAATTTTTACATTAATACAATTAATAGTCTTCTCAGGAATTTTTTTTGAAAAATAGTTTTTCTTTTGGACTAATATCCGTATATAACCCCTTAAGTTATATTTCCGGTTCCTCCTTAGAATTGTTTTGTATGAGTCTTCACTACGAATGATGTGTCTTTAGTGTGCGACCGCTCTTATAAAATAAATTTAACATTAAACTTATTACAGTTGCTTTTGTCGTAGAAAGATTGAGACAATATTATATAAACATGTTAAACAGACAACGCTAACAAATTTTCTCTTGTCGTGAATATGCGCATCTCCATATGTTTCATGGCTCATACTAACACGCATATCGGCTAAAGATAGTCTCTTGTATCTAATATGCACTCGCCTTAAAATATGGTGTTCGAAAAACCTAAACAAAAACATGTACACAAAGAAATAAATAATAATTCTATTAGTTTTGTAGCTGAATGTATTTTCTCCAGTTCTTTGGACAAGCCAACAGGGTTTACACACCAATACACTGACATTTTATGTATACACATTCAGTCCTACAGACCTATATCACGTTAAAGCTATAGTGCACCTCTCAGTCTGAACCAAACATTGTTGGAGACCAGTGGAGAGGAAACCGCTATACATTTTTGTTTTTATTTATTTCAAAAAACTTGAGATCAAGAAATAAATATAATATTGTTAAAAAATTCCGTTTATATATAATAAAATTGGTTATAAATAGATATATATTTATATTAAAAGTTATTTAATAGTTATTTAAAAGTTTAATATTATTGTGTTTAATTGTATAAATGATTGTGTACGATTTTTTAATTTAAAAAGTGGTGTAAGTGTGGCTGTAAAGCAATTGTTGGATGTTATATACACCATCCAGAAACATTCTCTTTCTGCAATATAGTGCATCTATATATATAATATTCTAAGTAAGTTTATACTTTTCTTATCTTTTTCTGTTACTGTTGCAGGAGTGGTTTTTCTGGTTTGTTCGCGTTTTTCGCTGATTACGTTTGGTTTGCATTTCTAAATATATTAGTACAATTCTTTGTTATTAATAATAATAATGATGATAATACATACATATGCAAATTCTATAAATAAACCTGCATCAAAATGTATACGTATGAACAATTATATTCCTTTGTTTTCATTCTTTGTTTTGAAATTATATTCTTAGTTATTTCAAAAATTATTATTAGTTTTTTTTTATTATATGTAATTAATTTTATTTATGAAATCTACATATTAACATTTAATATAATAATTAATATCCTGTGGTATGTATGTACCAGGTATTATTTTATTTAAAAATATTAAAATTGCTGTAATGTTTTAATTATAACAAGGAGAAAACTGTCATTTTATAACTTTATTGAAAAAGTATTCTTATGATTTTAATAATCCAAAAAAAGATATTTCAATATTTTATTCATCGAGAAAGATTATTTTATGATTTTAAGTTAATGAAATGGGTATCAACATTATATTTAGATATTTATTTTTAAGTAACATAAAAGTAACTTTTTATGTGAAATAAATGTTAAATAGAATGTAGCTGAGTTTAGCAATTCTAATACAAAGCAGGGTATTATTTCAAGTGCGTATAACGTTAAAAAACTCATATTAATGTCTCATGATATCAACAATTAACTGATATAATCTATTTTACTTTACCCCACTGACTATTTTTTATTCTAAAAACTATAAACAACAATTTTTATGATATTTATTTGTTTGTATAACACTTGATTATATTGAACTCGTGTGAACTTTAAATTAATACAAAAAAATGTCTTAACTTTTGTCTAATCAACTTCTTTTATTTTTTCTTTTATTGCATCTATTATATATGTATATACTTTATATATTAAGAACAGGCAACCGTTGCTTGCTAGGCTACCATATGTCGACTTCAATATTCTTTTGTTCACGTTTTATACGCTTTACAGTATTTCTAAAAGTATGAACTGTACGTGTGTGACTTACTAATTGAAATTATGTTTTTTTAGAGCAGTAGTTTTATTTCTCGAAATAATTGATAAATAATATATGTTAAAAATAGTTTGATGTAAAACTATTACAAAATAAACTTTTTAAAAACATTTACTGCTGCATCTGAATTTTGCAAAAACAAAATTATTTTTCTGAATGTTAGTTAATGTTTAATCGGTGATTTCTTTCAAATATGGTTTTCTGTTAAGGGATTTAAAGTTTTTATTATACTTTCTGAAAGATTCATATTTGAAGAATACCCTAAAAAATATTATATCTTCATTGTAAGAATTAACAAAGTTACGGACTTTTAAAACTACAGCAGCTGTCCTTGGGTCGGTTGCTGAGCCCGTGTTTTTTTTTTTTTGCAAAAGTAAAACTAACGTTGTCAGTTAAAAAAAAAAATAGTTTTTAAATTATTTCTTTTTAACTGGCCGTGTGAAATATACAATTACATTTATAAAAGTTGTGTTCTACAGTAACGGGAATTTTTAATTTAAAAGAGGGCCTGCACTAATTATTTTATAAATATCCTCTTTTCCGTAGCTTGTTAGCGCTGTATTCAATTACTACGCCAAATTTGAGCAAAATCGGTCAACTTTTTTTTTCACAGCAGTCCACTTCGGTAGTGCATGGCGATTTTTTCTTTATGGCTTTAAATCGATTTGAATCGATATGGGTTTAACGGGTACACCGTAGTGACAATATCAGGAACATATAGAACTCACATGGGACTAAATCTGGTGAATACAGTGGTTGATCAATGATATTTATTATGTTTTTGACGTTAAATTCGATCTTGATACCGTGTTATCAACATTCGGATAAGAAAACGTTTGAAATGATCACCGTGGACCCTTTTAACTTAACGACGGTTATCTCTATATTTTTCTTTAAAATAATGTTTCATATTCATAAAGATTATATATTGATATTATGACAACTCATAATAAATTCTTATTGAGGGTAATCCATAAATTATGTCACAACGAGATTTTTTTTAACTCCCGTCTCAAGTGTCCAAATTCATATTTTTTTTTTAAATTAATAATTTCTAATTTATATTCTAAGTTCACCTTCTAAGGTTATATTTTAAATGAAATAAAACATTAAAATAAAAATATACCAAACTATATTTGTTTGAGGCTACTTAAATTGCCTTTGTTAAAACAAGATTCTTAATCATTGGATAAATATATATATATATATATATATATATATATATATATGAACCATAGTTTTCAACAAAAGAAAAACAGTCACCTTGCATGCTATGTTAGTACGATACATTATTTCGATCCTGTACATGTTTTTAATTATAACGTGACAAGTAAATCACTTTTAACAAATAACAATATTCGAAGGTATTATGGTAAATAAAACTCTGGTAGTTACAAATATATCCATCAAGTTCTTTTCCAGAAGGCCCTCTTAAATAAACATACCATCACAAAATCGAACATTCGCGTGTATCTCAAATTGAAGTTTTAGAATATAAGGTCTTACATCTTCGTTCCTAAACAATAGCTATCGTTTTTACAAAATGATTGACTTCTAAACGATTTTTTGAATACTAAACTTCACCATAATTCGACAGCTTTTTTGTTACTTAATTTTATATAATAGACAATATTATATTAGTTTAAAAAAATGATTTATTTCATTTAATTTTTTTTTGAAGAGTAAAATTACATTGTTATAATAAGTTAGGGTACACCTTTTTTTATTCAGCTATTATAATTATAACGGAATGTTTTTATCAACGTGTCAGTAATTAACTCTGATAAAACTTGAAGTACTACCCTATTATATTAACGCTGGACTGACACTTGCATGCGAGCTAGTGATGTGTGAATTATTATTAACTATAATCGAAAAATTCGAACTTTCGAGGTAATTGTACGCTTTTAATAGTGCCTTTTCGGTGCGTACGATGCATTTGTTGTTTCTTTAAAAAGTGGAAATACTGTTTTAGCTTTCGAAGTTATCAGCTTCAATTTCATCAGGTTTTACTGTTCTCATCTATTTTGCATATATAAATAAAAGTTAAATGCTGTTCGATGGTAAGCGCATTTCTTGATAACTACTGGAACAATGTTGTGAAATGTTTTGATTATGTTTTCATAATAGTCTGAATAACTTTTTAGGGAAAGAAAAATTAGAAAATATGACAAATTCTGCAAAAACTGAGTGTTTTTTTTATGCGATTTTTGCTAATATGTGCGCAAAAATCGTTTGTGACAGCTGATTGTCAAATTATGACTCAAGCTACTAATAAAACCAAAAGTGCTAAATAGTGACGTTTATTTTCAGTTAAATTGTGAACAAATTTATTGAAATTTGGACAGGACAACGTCTTTCGGTCAGCTGCTAATAATATCTCATCCTTGTGCTTTGAATTACTTCCAAGTCAGTTTTGGATTTATTGGCTATTTATCTAAAAAGTTAAGGCTTGTTTTAAAGAAACAAAATTAGGTTCTTTGAACAAATTAAAACATACTCTTTCATTCTGTAGCCTACTACTTGCAACGACGACTTTCTGTGTAGGGTCTATTCCAGTTTTTTTCACAGTAGTATTACCTTAACATGAAATGAAACGACGAGTTTTATCTCATCTTCTTTAATATATATGAAGACAACACTATACAATATACCACCACCACAATACCTCCAGTGTTTCTGAAGTATTTTCCCCTCTCACCGTTTTGACTTCTAAGAATTAATAAACACAATGTTACAGCCTTAACATACTTACGTTATATATACCATACGCATACCATAATCCAAGATTGTTCGGATATGTTGGACATGAAGTAGGTTCCTTTGCGGCTCCTTTGATATTGAGACGTATGAATCTTATAATAAATACAAACGTATGAAACACATACAGTGCTTTATTAATAAACATTAAAATAGAAACTTCTTGTCATAATAATGTATACTAATGCGAATACACTCTTTTGAAAAATTCGCAAGTCACAAAAATACGGTTGCTGTGTGAGAGAGCACTGTAACAATCCCGGATCAAATTCGAATACATTTTCTCCTTCAGTCGTTTCTGCATGTTTTACAACAATTCACTCGCTTATTTGACTTTTGCAATCCGCAATCTTTTTCTTCTGTGACATGTTTACTGAATGAAGACTTGCAACATGGCATTTTTTAACAGGCTGGCTATTTTATCTCACTCTTACGGTAGTAAATATACTCGGACCCGACTAGAACATACTACAAATATATTTTAATATAAATCGAATAAGAAATTTTTGCTTTTTATCGATATTATTCTTCTCACCCCTATTTTTGGTGTATATTTTTTCACGTAGATTAATTTATTAACACGCGATGTCTTGTCTACCATTATGGAGAGAAAATATAATAGAAATTATTAAATACATACTCACACGTATATATTTCATACATGTGATGTATATTTGAAGTTATTTTTATTTCGTGTAAGTATTTTTATAGTTGATATTTAATAGATTTTAAAAATATGATAATTATTTTTTTATAGCTTTTAATCTTAAGCTTTATTTAATATGTGGTATCTATTTGTGGCAAGTTATTGTATCTACAATTTTAGTTATTAAATATTGATATTTATTGATAAATATTGATACGGACGGGTAATTAAAGATCATAGGTTGCATGTGTATGTGTACTAATGAATCACCAGTTTTAATGAATATCTATATTAAAGGTAAATTCAGTCAGTTAGTACTAGTACTGTTTGCCTGAAGTTATTATTTTATTTTGGTTAAATTTGATTCAATAAGTTTATATTAGTTAGGAACTCTAACACTTTTTGAATTTTTTCTTGATTACTTACAAGCATGTCCTTAATCGTTTTCAAACATATGGCAGTAAACTACAATGAATTAAGAAACCATTGTTTAAGTACTACGAAATAAATATGAGTATATACAAATATTATGATTTCTCAGAATAAAACCTATGACTGTACAATAGCAATAGCATCATACTTCAATTACATTCAGAATAAAATAAATATAATTCTACTAACGCAGACTGAATGAATATTTACTTCGTCGAACATTTGGTGATTTGTCTGTAATGTTCATGTGAGTCACTTTTGTCAAATACGAGTTCAAGATCGCGGGCACAAATATGTACAGTAAGTTCTTACTTACGGGAATCTGTGTTACGCGGATTCTTAGAAGAGAATCAATGCAGATAAACGTGTGGAATATTACTTGAATAAATAGAACGTAAGCCGCGGGAACTTCCGTATGTTATAGAATCGCAAAACAAAAAGTATTGGTGGTATCAATTTCATTCTTTCTCCTTTACATAGAGGTACGTTTAAAGTTAAAGTAAACCGTGGCGCCATCCTTGTAGGAACCATACATCCATTCGGAAGTTTCGGAAGAAGAAACGCCTCAATCATCTGGACATAACCCTCGTTCGACATAAGTCGTTCTCTTCAAAACAGCATAGGCGAATAATTCCAATTCTAGATAATGCACACCAAATAGTCACACGTTCTACATGCAGGAGATTCTCATGAGGTTCCCGGGATTCATGCCACACAATATACCATGTTTTGTTTATTCACGCATCCTAACAGAAGTCTACCGAATCTACTGATTTTGACTCTCCAAATGTATTAAGCAGAACGGGGGCTGCGTTCTTTATATCATCATTTTCAAGAAGTAATTAATGTACTTTTGTATAAAGACAAAGAAAAAATAATGAAGTTCCCGCGCCACACGCTGTGTAACTCGAATATTGTTTCCGCTTTTATATCAAAGAGCAATTTTCGGATATGTCTCACTAATGAACTGGACTATCGTTATATGTATGCATAGTATAAAATAAAATATTAAGTAAAATTTTGTTGCCATGCGATGTACCGAGTACTTAATGCTATTCTAAGACAGTTGTGTCTCTAATAGCCCGAAATAAGACAAGGACATTTTTAAACAAACAAGATTATAATATAAACATTTTTAAGTAAATGTATAATCTTGAGGAAACTTTCAGGCCTTGAGTTATTTCTTTTATTTTAGTAGCATGCTTATTTTATATGTAGAATAAATGGTGAAGGCGTCGAATATTAAAATGACGAGCACTATACGAGGTAACCTAAAAAGTTCGCATAATAAATGCTATATAGAAACAATAGTTAATTATTCTGAATTATTTTAAACAATTATATTTGAATGATAGTTTTACTCGTAATAATTATATTTTGTTATACGGGCGCAGTTAAATTTCTAGTCATCTTTCTATGTGGATAAATGATCTATATTTTATAATAATAGTTTTTTTCGAAGCCACTCCCAACTCATTAATATATTAATATAAAGTTATGTTATTATTATGACGATTACATATCTCAATAACATTAACCTTTTATAAAAATAGTTATTTAATTTAGATATGGTTTCAAAAAATTCAATTCCAATTATACACGCATCAACTTGTTATTAAAAAGAAGAAGAAGATATTATCGTTTATCTTTTACAAACGGCTGCAGTTTCAAACTAACCGAGACCAAATTACTTGTACTACGTGTTTGTCCACATTTATGTGTCCACAGAATGAATATTCATGCGTTCAATGCGGCTGTGTTATGCTAAAATAATTTCATAGCCACAAGAAACGCAACTCATGAACTCATGAACTTGGCTTGCCAAAACTACACGCCGAGAATGGTTACTTTAAAGACTAAAAGACTAAACTAAAGGATTGTACTTACTGTCTTGTCAATAGTTGGCGCCCTACTTATAGATATTTAACGTAAAATTACCTAATGTAACTTTTTTTTTGTTACATCTTAACAAAAATATTTTAATATAAAAAAAAAACGGATTTTTAAAATATAACGTTTGTTTTTTGAAAAATCAATAACTGGATTAAAATTCTGATTTTTTTATAATTTTTTTTTAAAGATACTAAAACCGTGCTATTCATCAGGGGTCTCTAAATCTTTTAAGGTTTTGAAAATAATATGCATTCCAGGTTGTAATTGCAACTGCAGAATGAGTTAAATTACGCAATGAATCACTTTTACATCCACCCTATTCTTCAGACTTGGCCCCCAATTTTCGAACATGAAGCGACGAATCAAACTTTTTAGGAGGCTTTATTACTTATTAAAAAGTAATATATACCAAAAACCAGGTAAAAGGTCTTGAATTAAAAAAAAAATGTTTTTTAAGTTACCGCCTACTTATCAAATGACCTTACTTCACCAAGATATAATAAATCGCCGAAGTTTTTGAACAGATTGAATTTGAATTAATTCATTTTTTTGAAAATAATTTACATAAATTACAGAAAGGTTTGAAATAAAATTCTGCATATTGTATTGTTCTTTGAATTTCATTTCCGTTTTCAAAAAAATACCCGGGTCGTGTAAAACGAGTTTGACTCTTTTTAAAGAAGAAACCGAAAAAGATTACGAGATTACCCTTAAGGAAGATCTATGACGAGACTTTTTTGATCTTTGCTTAAACAACACGTCCAAACCGAAGTAACTTATAATTTTTATACATCGGCATCTTTTATTGGTGTTACGTATTCATTCAGCCAGTTTTAAAGGTTTTTTTTTTTTAGAAAAGTAGTAAATTAAATAATGAAAGTTAGGTCAATTCTTTATATTTCGGTCTGGGTTCACAAAAGAGTTAAAACATTTTATTTAATTTCTTCAAACCTCAATAGCAAATAATGTTTTCCTCCTAGTGTACAAAAGATTGTTCCATTTACTGTCCGAAAATCGGTAAAAGGATATTAAAAATACTATGATGTCTTATTGCTATGAGTTTATTTGGTACACTCATGTCAAAATAATTTTAAAAAATGTCTCAAAAATATTTATTTATAATTGGACGTCGCATGTTGTAGTCTTAATAGTTTGGACGAATCTTAACATCAAAGTGTCTTATATGGTTCAAATCTCATACTTGTGTAAACATAGTCACAGTTTAATGTCTAATTTTAATTAAGTTGTTTGTTTGTAAATAACTTGATCATAAAAACAAGAGGCGGGTCCCGGTCTACCATACGTGTCCGGGCCGAGCCGAGCGCCTTATCCTAAAACTAAATCATTTGTCTGGTACATGATCGCGGCGTGGACCATGGAATAGCAGCGTAATTACTCGTAGGTAATTAAAACTATTCAGCACCGTTTTTTATAAATAAATTATCTTTATTTTGTAATGGTCTTCTAACGGTTTGCTGTTTACAGTATTTACGACGCATATTATTATACTAATATTAAATGGAAACATTATTCGTTATTTGAAACTTCTTACATATATTACTTTTGATGTATTTGTGCGTTTAAGGTAGTTCACCAATAAAACCACTTCTCTACAGAATTTGATAAAATTTAAATATGATTTTAATGTAAGTGTACTTAATTTAGTTACAATATTTCAAATGCTTTGATCAGCTTTGAAGTGAGATATTAATAATTAAATTTCGTATATTTAACACGGCTACGAAGTGTAAAAAAAGCAGGTGGTCTACAAAATGTAAAAAAGACATAGTTTTAAAGTATCATTCATACTCACTGTTTTAATTTTGTAATTAATTTAAATTGTATATATTGTCTGCATCATTTTTAATTTAGAATTTAACTTACGTTTTCTTTGTTTTTTAACTACTAAATTATATCATAACCTCTAAAATGTGAGAATCTGTCAAAATACAGTAGGATCTATTTTTAAAAGAAATTTCTATTAGTAATTATTATTAAAAAGCAATTTTAATTATTCCACATTCAATTTTGTCAAACTGTACTAACGACGCATGCGCACCAAGTAAATTAACTAAACTCAAATTAAAACACGAATGTGATAAGTAATGCCTATTCAAAAACAGTTCCATAGATTTAAAAAAATATATATTGTGGAACAAGTTAAGAAAAAAGTTATAAAAGTTTAAAGTTAGTATTTTGTTGTCCTGTTTTTGTTACACACACCCCAAAGTGTCTTAAAATTTCATTTGGTCGAAGCCAAATGTTCTTTTTAGCGACTCCGCAGCCATGGTTAACAGCGTTGCTATATTTCTTAACAGTAAGATGGTATGTCTGTGTATGTATAAAAAGGATTAAACGTTTGGATACAGTCTGAAAAAAAAATGCTATTCGATATCCTAAAATGCTAATCGGTTGTCACTAGTGAATTTTGAAAATTTGAACTATTTTTCATAGACTTATATCTCAAAGAATATCTAGTTAGAACAATATAGTTTGACGCACATTTTTCCTATCAGTCCCCTTAATATTCACATAAAATATATCACGTGATAGACAGTTAATTTCTAAAAGTGTCATTTATAAATTGCAAATTAATTGATTTTATGCAGATCGTTATCTGATTGACATACTACACATTACACATTTGCATATTTATTAATCAATTTCATATAATAGATATACTCGTATTTATGTGCTTGTAATAATTTAATTGGCAGTAACTAATACTTTGATTGAACAGAGATTTGATTATTTGATTCGTGAGTCAGATTATGAAATTTATAATTTCTTTAACACACACCATGAGAATGATATGAGTCATCTCGAATCCATCGAATTATCAAAAGGGTAACAGTTTGGTTATTTGTAAACACTCTTCGTTTAAACTAAAACAAACAAATGTTTCCATATTATATTTATTTGCTTTTCATTGAGTTTTTGTACCATCGTTATAGAAGATAATAAATATCAACTAACAAAGAGTGGTGGGGGTCCCAAGTGTCCAACATATGGCTATGGCTAAACTCGTATTTTAATTTAACAGCGCCGGATATGATAAAAAATAACAATAAGTATTAATAATAAAAATGAATTCATATAATATGCTATTTATAGAAACGTAGACGAAACCAATTAGTTTTTAAAGCTAATTCGTTTTATCCGGGGCTTAATTATAATAAATGGTTTTTTGTATTATTTTTATGTTTTTATTTTATGCTTGTAAGAAGCTGTACATATTTTACATATTTATTATTTTTAAATTTTGTAATTATCTGTCTATTTTCAATACTTCTATATTTAACGTATAATTACTTAAGTGAAACGACATTCCAATCTGGGTCGGATATCGAATCCAGCGTCTGAATTTTCGACAAGATCGGTATCTTATAAAACGTTTGTCATAAATAAATATTAAAAGAAATATTTATTACTTATTTACAATTTAAAGATCTTACGATTATTTTCAGCTCACCCAATACGACATAATTAATACGCAGACTTAAGGCGAAGGGATCCATTATAAAAGAATTTTTGGAAATGTTTCTCTTTAATATAGAGAAATATTAAAACTTGAAAAATGAAGCAAGAAAATCAAAGTTTTTTCGCTTGTATGTTTTTTTGCCAATTTTATTTCTTTCCTAATTTTTATTATCTGTTATTTTATTTATTTGTATCAATATCTATTGAAAATATTGATGTTTAATAATGTAAGAAAGGAGGTACCGCGAATGTCAAAAGTTATTAATCGGGACTGTACATTTAAATTTTTCAATTCCCAATTAAATGGCTTTGAAAATGGCCTGTTAAAATTATTTGTTGCATATAATAGTTCAATAATTTAAAGGTTTCCTATAATTAATGTCAATTTACCTTAATTCAGTTCTAATTCAAATTAAATATTCTTAAAAATTGTTATAAATTTGGCAACGGTGCATGTTTACTTGTATTTAGGTTATAAACTTAGGTTAGATTTTTTTTTATAGAATTTGAGGCGATTTCAGCAGCATGGACATATTCGCCTGAAGTTAATTTATTTTAATTAAATTTGGTTTAGTATATTCATATAATTAAAGAATTCCAGGACTTTTTGAATTGTTTCTGTATTGTCTGAAAGTATGTCATTTAGTTCACTACTGGTGTTGTGGTTTGTTCTTTGCATTTGATATTGTGGGCAGGTTATTAGTAGACGATGGGCTGTTATTTGTGTCTGACAGTTGCTGCACTGCGGAGCTGTGATTAAATATTGATGCGTCAATCTCGTATGTCCTGTTCTTAGTCTGAAGATGGTTTTTTCGAATTGTTTATTGCTTTGATAATAAGTGTTTGTATTTTCCTGAATTAATCTCAATTTGTTGTTACTCATTTGCGTCCAGCACTGGTTTTGAATTGATCTAATACCCTTTTTAAACCATTCTATTAAGTCTAAGTGAAATATGTCAAAAACTGGAGCTTAGATCTTACCTTATTCAGTTCTTAGAGTATGATATCCTTTTATTTTGAATTTCCCTCTCGATCTGCCATTTGCAACGTTACTGCCACACAGCTCACATTTACTGTATATGTTATTATGTTTTTATTTAATTATTTTCGTAAATAGGTATTCTTGTGAACTTTCTATTTTAAATAAGTTTAAATTTTTTTTTTTAAATACACGTGGTTTTTGAAAACCGTTTCATCATTTTTTCAAAGGTAAAAATTGTAATATATGTGCTATTTTGAATCATTTGAAAAAAGACAATGAACCCTAGTTCACTAAAATTTTGAAACGGCATGTATTTTAATTATTCTTATCGATCCTTTAAATTTCACAATATTTTCATCATTTACGTAAAGGTGAACCTCCTTAATATCTTTATTAAAGAAAGAATATTTGTTAAGGGTATTGATACATGAGCAAACATGTTGGACCAGTTATAATTTTAATACTCGAATACTGTGCCTTTTGTTGAATAGAGTACATATTTCACAAATTACATTTTATTCCCTGTAATGGAATATAAAACATCTAAGAACTTTACCCACTCAAATTATGTTATTAAAGAATAATGCAATACAAAACCTTCCTCAGCATGTTGAAGAAGTACTTTTTGGTATATTTTTTAAGTTGGTGCGCCCTCGTCTTCTTTACTGTGGTAAGACCATCACTGCTAGTTGTACGTGCGTCTTTGTCTGGGTTGGTTTTCCGGTCAATATGTTAATTATGAGTACCAGCATGTCATGTCCTCTATATACTCTGTGTAGATGTGATAATGGCTTCAGTGGTGTCAGCTTTAATCAGTATTCAGTTGACCGCTTTACGATCGTCATACTTCGTGTTTTGTATAAATAAAACTAACACTGATTTTACAATTTTTATTTATTTTTTTATATGTACTTGATGATATTGAATTACTGATACGCACTTTATATATTTGCTTGTATTTGAGCACAAGAACTGTAAAATATATAATCACGTGATTCTCAATTCTTTACGCAGTTAAATTGAACATTTATAGCGTATAGTATCATTCCCACTTACTTTTTAAATTTTGTATATAATTTAAATTGTATAGCATATGGGAATATACGCATCATTTTTAATTCGGAATTTAATCCACGTTTTCTTTGTTTTCTAGAAGATTTCAAGAAGGTCCAATGTTTCTAAATTAAAAATACTAAATTAAGAAAAACTGTATTATATTATAACCTCCAAATGAGACAATCTATCAAAATGCAGTAGCATTTATTTTTAAAAAAGTTTAAAAGTTTTGTTAAAAATTAAAAAAGTAAAAACAATTTCTATTACTAATTGTTATTACAGACAGCAATTTTAATTATTCTACATTCAATTTTATACAGCTATCGAACTGTCAAAATTTATATTACTAACGACGCATGCGCATCAACTAAATTATTTAAACTCAAATTAAAACACGAATGTGACAAGGAATGTCTATTCTAAAAACCTGATATAAAGATTAAAATATTAAATAAAAACGTAAATTAAATATCAAAATAGTGAGTGGTGTGTGGTCAATACAATGCTTATGCTTATTGCTCTTCCTCGAATCTAGAATGAACAGAGATATTATCTGCTAATATGAGAGAACCCTTCACTTTAAATTTAAAACACATTATAGAATTTGGAAATCCAATTGAAAATAATACATAAAAAAGTTGCAATGTAGATGTTCCTTTACATACGGAACGAAGCCCGCGTCTTTCTAATAATATTTATTCATTGATTTCTGAAATTTCGTTACGCGTTATCTATTTTAAAGTACCGTGTGAATTAGGTTCTTGTCAGTTTTTGAATTTCTTATCAATGTTGATAACTACGATATTTAAATTACGAACATATTTTAAAACATTTTCACATAATATTAAAAGACTTTTGTAAATAAAAGTAGTTCAATTGAAGTACTGTTAAAATTGATACTTTGCAGTCTGTTACAAAAATTATAAGTTTCGAGAACACTGAGGACTTGATCCACGACAGTCATGACCGGGAAATTACATTCAAGTCTGTCTTAATTTTTTTTTTTTTGGTTAGCATCTTTTAATGATTAAGGAACATGAACATTTAATGCTTTGATAATAAATTTGCAATTTTAAAGGGTGCTGTAGATAGCAATTGTGACTCGATACAATTATTTTCGTCGAAAGGAAATTGTTATTAGATATAATTAATTTTTCGTGAGACCTAAAAATTAAAAAAAATCATCGGAATGCAAAACTTCGTCCTCGTCATTGTGAACTCATATTTTAGTGGTTGTTCTTTTATTCTTTGATTGAAAGAGAGGTTATATGTATATTGGCGTTTGTATTTTTTTTTTTAATATTCAACAGTTGACGGATATATAGATATTTAATATTTGAATTTCAGTTTTGCCACTTGCGTTAGCTCTGTCTATAACGTCATAGAAGAATTAAGTAATCCAGTTATTTTTTATATTTTTCTTTTACAACAATCGTGATGTAAAACTTATAAGATGCACGACCCAGTTGTCAGTAACTAACCTATCACACACATACATTCGTATGCATATCTTTTACTCTCTGTAGTATAAAAGAATGGCAAATCATGGAAATTGACATCACACGCAGATATTTCTTATAACTTTGGACCCTTTTAATTTAATGATTAAAGGGTCAAAAATGACTATTTAATTGTTATTACATATATCTTTTAATATTGTGACTTAGTATAAAATAATTGAACATTTGAGATCCTGATAGCCAATTTTATCAATTTATATTACAGTTCTATAGAAAATTAAGTCATGGTTCACAAGCCAATTGTGACTAGAGCAATTGATATCTCGCCGGAGATTGAAATTGCAATTTATTTGCAGACAGTAAGCAGCAAATGTAAAGTGTAACATTTAATTACAAATCTGAAAGCCTATTGTTGTTTTTGTTTTTGTTTCTTTTTAATCTCTGTAAATATTTATTAACTAGCGCTATAATTATTCATTATTTATTGATTATGTAGTTCATTATATTTTTATAATATCACATAAATTTTAACGACTGGTTGTCGCCATTGCATACGTGACAACGTGTGTTATTCAACAAATTACAAATACTGTAGAACTAATGGGCTTGTATACTTTTTTTAATAATACCTTGTATTTTATTATATCTTAACAATTAAAAATGTAATTTTGTCTCCTTAGTTATTAAAGGGATCCAACGTTATAGAAATTCCAATGCATGGTACGTCACATCCGAATACGTCGTGATACTTCGTTTACTATTAACAGCTGGATTATGTATCCATGAAAGTATTCAATTACTAAGTTTGCGAAATAAGAAAAATTATTTCGATTAGTTATTTCTTCTGTGACGCACTATGCATATCTAAAACATCCGACAAAAACTGAAATTCAAATTTGATTTAGCTATAAATCCATCAACTATTGGATATTTAAAAAAATAAAAACTCCAATATACATATATTAAAACTTATTCCAACCGAAAGTTAAGAAAAGATTTCACTTCCCAAACCCTTAAAAAAACTTCTTCATGTTATTTACGATCTGTGGTGTAATTTTCCATTCGATTTCAACAGCTCGCTGTGCGGGAGTACAACTATAAAATTAGGGAACTTTAACCGAGTCATTAGCTTAAAGACACCATGGAACCCTGTCCCCTTGTTCCATTACGTTTGAATTTAGCATTAGCCAGCTTACTTCAACATGTTCTGTGTCACTGCGCACCGGAAGTAACAATAAGTAAATTAAAGAAAACAGAGGAAGTAAATCCCATGTAATCATTTACATGACTAGCTTTTTTTATTTAAGAGGGCAGTCTGGAAAATTTTATACAATTGTTTGTAAAAGAAAATATGAAGTCGAATGACCGTTTCGGAACCGGATACCGGATTTAATCAAAAACCGAATCATTTGTGCGAAAAGCAATGTATATACATTTGACTTTTGGTTACAACAGTCGCTTATTTTTTAATAAATAACAAATCGGTATATTTTTTTAATAAACATAGCTGATACTAAATGGATTTTTCTTTTGTACGAGTATGTGTAAAAAAAACAAAAATGATTGACTGTGTCGGTATTTAAATTAAGACAACGTAAAATATTTATACAACAGAGATGCATACACAAGTATGTGTGATATGTCATTTAGTACTGACAGCTGCGTTGTGTGTACCATCAAGAATTATATTACGATGACTGTCAAAAATGAAATATCTCGATTGATTATTTCTTTTATAAAAAAATTGAAATTTATATATAACTAACTACTTGTATAATAATAATATACATCTTTGGATATTTAAAAAAAACTCAATTATACATATAATAATATTTATTTCAATCGAAAATTAAAAAAACGGCACCTAAAATAATTAGTTCACAAGCCATTACCTAATCATTAAGCCAGCCAATACATTGTATTTTTTCCCTGACATAAATAAAATATTTTTATACCGATCTAATGTGCAATGTAATTTTTTTCCTTTTTAATATAACAATAAGAAAAAACCATATTGTAAAGGCCCATTCCTTTTTAAAATATACCTCTGTAACAACTAAAAAAAAAGAAATTTCTATGTATTCTAGTTCTAAGTATTAAAGTTCATTTCTGAAAGTACTGTTTTGAAATGATTTTTTTTTACTTTGAGAGCATCAAATGGTAGGTTGGTATACCAAAGTCAGTGTAGGGTTATATTATTGTATTTCAAAAATAAATAAATATTAAATGTAAACGATATGAATATTTTACTTATAATGTACAAAATGGTAAAAGATAACATGGCCAAGGTCAACACGATCCGACTGATGCTTCAGGGCTTCCAAGCTGTGGTCGACAGTCTGCTAGAATGCAACATCCTTCTCCTCCAGCACCCACCCCATGCGTTTGTTCATTTTAATTTAGAAACAAACGCCTATGTGGGAACAGTTTATAAAAGAAACTTCGAAGTTATCGACTATTTATAATACCTCGCCCTACGGTTTTTTCAATAACTGCCTTTTTTACGGCCTAGTCTCAACTTTTATAAAAGTAACGGCGTATGAATTGAGTGACCCTTTTAATCATTAAAGGGATCAAAAGGTTATAAACAATAAATATAAACGTGATGTCACTTCCGATTTCTACCCTCTTCCCTACCGGGTTTAAAAGAGATACAAAAAAATGATAGCCAAACGTTAGTTTTCTAATTACAGCTGAACCGTGCAATCCATAAAGTTTTGATATTATGATTGTTGTGGACAAAGAATCAATTACTATTTGGTCCATGACTTCAAATGCAGGATAAAAATTTAAATTGCTAAATCTAAAAAAATAAATATGTCAATATACCTATCTAATTAATCTATATTTCAATCAAAAATTTAGAAAACCACTGCTAAAATTATTATCATGACCATTAGGTCTTGGTTTCGATTTACGGTACAAATTATTTCGATATAAAGCAAAAGAATTCAATTGTACTGAGTCATAATTAACTTTCCGGAGGCGCTCTTCTTGCTTCACAGGAACCGGGCGCACAGACGTTGCACCCTTCACCTTATCCGCCTCTGCAGTGGGTATGTAATACATGCAGAAATTTTTGTTAAAATATCTTTATTTTTCATTAAATAAAATCCTTTTTCAATTCAGTTCTTTTCAATCAATTTTTTTTTTACTTCGAAAATGGAACGGATCCTATGACATTTGTATGGCTTTGCATGAAAATAAATGTTTCGTTATAAGGTTTTTGCTCTTCGGCCCACTTTTCGAAAGGTATCTAGGCTGTTATGCGAGGTGTAGATGTAATATGAACTAAAGCTGGTGTTTAAAAAGAAGTGTTTGCTTCTGATTTAAATTTTTTATAGTCTTTTATCAAAATAGATTATTCAAATTGTAATCTATTTGTTATAATGCACTAATAAATGCTTATTAACTTATTATGCAGAGTATACAAGTTATTTAAAGAAACAAAGAAAATAAAAAAATAAACGGCATATGAATCTGCCCTTGCCTGTTTCTTGTATACACAGAGAGAGTTTGTAAACTGTCTTCAGTGCAGAGGAATAAAAACATTGCCCACACTATTAAATTGCGTGGCAGCGAGTGCATACCATGCAAGTGTATGTGTTATGTACATATACACACAATGAACTCGTACCAGATACATATGTATGAGTCACTCATCAGCTCGGCAGATGTTAGTGATATCTAGCTCAGCATCGGGTATGGGTATGATTCATGGATTCATGGAGTAATGTATGAATCAAGTAAACCAGCGAATTTATGGAAATCCAAACTACTATACAACTGTTGTGACCTCTACTTTATTACTGGCAGTTTACTCTCGCCGAAACATTTGTCGATGTGCCGAGAATTAATATGACTATTGGTCTCACCTCTCGTTTCCTTTGACTTATGTCAAAAGACTGTTCATCAACCAAGGCAAGCCAACGCGTGGCGAGAGCATTTGAGGCAGGTCAAAAATAGTACTGCTTAATAGATATTAAGACATGTTGCACAAGCCCATTGTGTTTTGAAGCGAGAAATACACTTTTAAGAGTTTAAGCGACGATAATACAAGCACCACGTTAAATAAAGAATCGCCCGTAATTCAAATTCTGCATTAGAAAAGTACCGTTAGACAATAATAAATAAATTGTGAAAGCAATTGTTTATTGCACACAATTGTTGCATTTAATTTATGACTAAGTTAATTGCACTTAGAAATATTTCTAATTGCAAGTAAAAGTACGTATATACTCGTATTGCAAGATATAATGTAATAAAGGATTGTAAAAGTCAAGTGTTTTCCATGTATTATTAAATTCTGATGAACTTACAAGTTGTTCTCATAGTATAATTACAGGTTACTGTAATTTTAATTAACATACATTAGTTACACGTGTCTCAACTTGATTATTCATTATTATGATTTGATTAATTACCACCGTTTATTATTAATAACAATTTTAATCATTTACCGAAAATTATTATGAAGAAAAATTCAACAAAATAATTTACATATCTTCTGTCAAATATTGAGTTAACAAATGGTTAGTTCACGACTTCACCGCTAGATGTCTTCTGTTGTTTGTTTTGTGGTTGATTTTAAAAAGTGTTTATCGTTTGACAGTTACTAATTTAATGTCAAACTTTTATGCACGATCGTAGTAGCTTTGTGAAGGTACATGTACAAAAAAATATGTTTTAATATTGTTTATTGTCATTGTTATTTATATTTTAAATACTCGTTATTATAAATGAAATGAAAGACATTATAAATCCATTTGGCCAAGAAGATAACAAATGAATATATTTTATTCGTCTTAATAGCTATGTTGACACTAATTACAAGTAAGTGCTCATTATTCCACACAATGTATTAATACGTAGTTTGTTTTAATTATATACGAGTATATGAAAGTATTTTTATTAAGCTATTAATTGTATTGCATCTTGAGAAATAGCGCCTTGAATAAACACACCTTATTAGATTCATGTAATACGTGCATTTTACTTACACAGAACGTAGTAAAATTTAAATTAAAAGGCTCTTGTTTTATTATTTTATAACTGATTTAAAAGCCTTTAATCCTTAAAAAGGTGTTCCATTAATTCGCATAAGTTTTTTAGGATTACGTTAATAGACAAATAGTTCATTTATACACTAGAGTATACGTATATAATAGTAAACAAAGTTAAATTTATTTTTATAAATAAATTACTAAACGTATATTAGGTAACTTTGTTTACGTAAAGAGGTAACTTGTTCTATCTCTCCTCTTTAAGTTAATAGCTCTCTCTATGCGCGCATTGCAATGGGCTTGTAATTGTAAGTTCATTTTTTAGAGGTCGATTTTTTAATTGTTGATTGAAATAGATTTTAATAAATGTATATTGGCGTTTTTATGTTATTAAATATTCAAATGTTAAAAACTTGAATTGTACTTTTAGCGCTGCAGAAGTCTGCCATATTTATGACGTAACCATGTAGTACTGTCAGTTTTGTTATATGAGGTTCTAGATGCAAACGGTAGTAAAATTCTTCAGAAAACGAGTTTAGAGTTAATATCGTATAGGCAAGTTTTCGCTTATATCTCAGTGCCACTAAATTGCTTAGTATGTCCTCTATCGTTTGCGCTGGTTATCTCAAATTTTCAAAAATTGTCACTTACATTCCTTTGCTTCTAGACGGCTCATATGTAAAAGAGTTCTGTTTTAGCTCTTTTACGCTCTGTTGTGTAAAAGAGATGGCAACTTGGAATTAGCTGACGTGACGTTACATATATTGGAATTGTCTATATCGTTGGATTACTTCAATAATTAATGAAAAAAATGAATTTCAATTGTTAATATCTCCTAAAATATTTTAATATAAATATAAAAGTTATTAAAAAATAATTGCGACATTTGATGTACTTCAGTTTACATCGAGTCTTCTTGGTGAGCGCACGTATTTACAATAAACTAAACAATAAAATAAATAGTGATCTTTTTTTTTGCAAATTAGAATATTTTTTTTCGTGATTTTTTTTTTTTTTTTAAATTATAATTTATATTATTATTAAGTGTTATTAATAAGAAGTGAAGTAACTTCTATTTAATTATCACTGGTTAATTAACAATATGGATATGGAGGTTGAACCTCCCGATAAAAATCCGATCAATAAAAACAACTCTGTGACTAACAAATCAATTCCTACAGATAAAACATCCAGTGATATAACAGAAAACTTAAATAACAATAGTGACAATGTTAAAAAAATATTTAATAATTTATACAACACAGAAACAAAATATGACTCGTATAAAGTAATGATAGTTAAAAATAATAGTGATGGAAATACATTTTTTAGTTCTCTTAAATTAGCAGAAATAATATGTAAAATTAGCAATAAATCTAATATAATAGAAATTAAAAAAGTGGGAAGAAATAGAGTAATCGTTCAATGTGCTAATGCAGTACTAGCTAACGAAATTACCAAATCAACATTGCTGAAAAACAATGGGTATGAAGCGTTTATACCATTTTACTGGTGCACAAAAGTTGCTATTATAAAAGGTGTTGATATTGAATATTCGGAAGATACAATTTTAAATAATATAGAGTGTCCACCTTTTAAAGTAACGAGAGTGCAAAGGTTAAATCGAAAACTAAGAGTTGACGGAGCTATTAAATATGAACCCAGTACAACAGTGAAATTATTCTTTGAAGGACTTGCTATTCCTGCTTATGTTTACATGTGGAGAGTGAGACGAGCATGTGAACCATTTGTACAACAGACGATACAATGTTATAATTGTTTTAAATTTGGACATGCAGCCACAAAATGTAGAGCAAAAGTAGCAAAATGTAAATTCTGCGGAAGTGAAGATCATTTACGTACTGCATGCACATCTCCTAATCCGACATGCATAAATTGTAAACTTAACCACGAGGCTACAGACAATGAATGTCCTGAAAAAAAAAGACAAATCAAGATAAAAGATCTCATGGCCCAACACAATCTCAGTTTTTATGAAGCAAAATTAGAATTAACAGAAAAAAATACAGACTATTTATACTCAGTAAGAACTCAAAACTCTTTTGAAGCTCTAAACTACAATGAGACTTTTCCCAATATCACTAATAAATACAATAGTATCAACATAATTCCAACATACAAACCAAACCCTTTAACCAGAAGAACTAATACCAGAGTGAATAAATCAAATACAGGTAACTCGTTACAAAGATCTTACAGTCAACCACAACCTACGACATCCACTAAAGAACCAATTCCAAAAAGAAGAAGAGAAGAAAAGAAACCTAACAATGAAGAAAGCGACACATACCTTAAGATAACTAATCAAGGAAAAAACAGAAAGCAAATCAACCAAGAGACACCTGATATTACAATGGAAAACAATGATAATGATACCTGCTATACATCAATATATAATAAAAATAATGATGACAAAATTAAAAATACAAACAAAGACCCAAATATTACATCCCAATCCCTTAGAAGCTACAAGAAACAAATATCTAGTGTACAATGGCCAAACTCGTAAGAAAACATCGATATATAAATTAAGTTTATTTTTTAAAAATCTATTCACATCACTAAACCTAATCGTTTGATAAATTTACTAAAATATTAAATCAACAATAATTATATAAACGGAGAGAAAAAAAATAAAATAAAATATATAAATAAATCTAACAACAAGACCAAGGACAGATATAAAAATCAATAATTAATTAAAACAGTTAAAATGATAAATTTTATTCAATGGAATTGCAGAGGAGTCAGATATATTAAAGAGGAACTACAACATATGTTACAGAAGCATAACATACATATATGCATACTATCAGAAACGTTTTTAACAAAAAATATCAATTTCAACATCAAAGGTTATTTTATTGAAAGAGAAGATAGGATACAGAATACAAACTATAATCCCCACGGGGGTGTTGTTATCTTGATTCATAAATCTATAAAATATAAACGAGTAATGCTAAATAACCCATTTAATTCGGTCGAAATAGTTGGAATAATTTTAACACATAACGAAACTGATGTAATATGTATTTTATCAATCTATGCTAAACCGAATCATAAACTATCTAATTCTAATTGGTCACAGATAAAACAACAAATAGATGTTCCTGTTATACTTGCTGGAGATTTTAACGCGACTAATCTTGCTTGGGATATAAACTGTCCAGGTAGTCAGTATGAAGGTAATGAATTGTTAGATTTCATAGAAAACGAAAATCTAAATATTATTAACGATGATAAACCAACTAGAGTAAGCAATTTCAGTACAAGGGACAGTATATTGGATCTCACATTGGTATCAATGACGTTAACACAACAAATTACTTCGTGGCAAGTTCTTGCAGATAGCTTAGGTAGTGATCACTACCCAATTTTTTTCTGTTTGAATGACTATAATAAAGACCGTTACCGTACATCTGAATATTTAACGAGGAGAAATTTCCGAAAAGCAGATTGGGAGAAATATAGCCTTGAAATAGAAAGCAGAATTTCAAACCTTAGCACAAATGGAATCACAAGTAATCCCCAAGATGTTGAAAACAAATACAACCAATTTAGAGATGTTATTAATAATTCGGCAGACATACATATCCCATCTACCAGATTGTATAATATAACTCCTAATAAAATAAAACCGTCTTGGTGGGACACTGAGTGCAATAAAATGATAGCTCAAAGAAAATTAGCACTAACTATTTTTAATAAAAACATGACAATGGCGAATTATTTAAATTATAAAAAACATCAAGCTAAAACCAGACGATATTTTAGAGCCAGAAAAAAAATAGAATGGCAAAATTTCTGCGAGAATTTAAACCCAAACACAACAACCAACATTGTCTGGAATAATATAAGAAAAATTAACAATAAAAGCTATAGTACTAAAAGGATAAGTGATAATGAAAATTTAATAGAAGAATTCATTAAAAAAAAATTTCCACAGAACAACAATTTAAATATTACTACCACCACCATCGTAAAAGATAATTTTCTAGATAATAACATAAATAAAAATGAAGTAAATTTCGCGTTAAATCATAATAAAAACAGTAGCACAGGATTTGATAGAATAAATTACAAAATGATACAAAACTTACCTGACAATGCAATAAATCATCTTACACAAATATATAATCTGTCATTAAACACTGCTGATATACCATTAGACTGGAAAAAACATATCGTTGTTCCTATATTAAAAACAGGAAAAGATCCAAACAAAGAAGAATCATTCAGACCAATTACTTTACTATCATGTATGGGCAAAACTATGGAATCCATCATCAAAAACAGACTGGAGTGGTATCTCGAACATCATAAAAGATTACCTGAGTTACAATTTGCGTTTAGAAAAACAAGAAGTACACAGCATAACTTAAACATATTGAATATCGATATACAAAGAACATACAGTAAAAATCATTATATGATAGCTGCTTTCATTGACATTGAAGCTGCTTATGACAATGTTAATCTAAAAATATTAAAAGAAAAAGTAGAAAACATAGGTATATCTTCCAAAATATCCAACTGGATTATAAACTACTTCCAAAATAGAGAAATAACAGTTAGATACAATAATAAGTTAACTGGTCCTATACTATGTAATCACGGAATTCCACAAGGCTCAATATTATCTCCCTTATTATTCAACATATACACAGAAAAGTTAACAACATTATCAGATAACAACACAACAGTACTGATGTATGCAGATGACATGGTTATTTATAGTATGGGCCATACACAAGATATAGCTCAAAACAGATTACAATCGAAATTAAGAAAACTAGATATTTTACTAAAGGAAATCAAATTAAATATATCGTCAGAAAAAAGTAAAATAGTTATATTTACAAGGCATAGAATAAACTGCAGTCCAAAAATAACCATCAGAAATAAAAATATAACTGTTAGTTCAAATACCAAATTTCTGGGTATATTCTTTGATACGAAAAGCACTTGGGCGAAAGAAATTGCACATATTATTAACAAATGTCAAAAAGGCTTAAATTTGATGCGATGTATAGCAGGATACAAATGGGGCGCACACCCAACAACCTTAATAAAAATATATAAAGCTATTGTTAGACCGCATATTGACTATTCTAGTACTATGATCTGCACCGCAAATAACTCAAGATTAAAAAAAATTGAAATTATACAAAACAAATGTTTAAGAATAATATTAGGTGCAATGGTTTCAACACCAATCCAAATCCTCAACTATCAAACTAATATTCCTCCGGTAAATATCAGAATACAACAAATATCAGACAGTTTCTTTTGTAAAAACAGACATAACTCATGTGGCCCCTTAAATACAAGATTATCTAAACTATATGTTCTTTATAATAAACCATATTGGACAACTCATAAAAAACCGGCACTTTTAACTAGTTTTGATAGATATAATAACTTGAACTTAGAGGTACACAACATTATACCTTTCTTCAAATTTCCATTAGAAATAAGCATGACAACAATACATACAGAAATAAATTTGTTCAAGAAGAATGACAGTAAGGAAATAACTTATCAAAAATATATGGAATATATAACAAAAGATGATATAAACTGGAGTATATGGTTTACCGATGGTTCATTCGAAAAAAACTCTAAAACTGGAGGAATTGGCATTTTCAATTATAATACAGATCAGCAGTACAAATACAAACTTAACAACATCACAAATTCTTATAATACAGAAATAACAGCAATTATGAAATTACTAGAAATAATACAAAAAACTGACAATAAAAATATATTAATCTTCACAGATTCTCGTAGTGTTTGTGTATCTTTAAATAACAATAAATTCAAAAACAATAATAATAACAAAATATGTTCAATTAAAGAATATCTTTTAAAAATGGAAAAAAATGATATCAATGTTAAACTTATTTGGATTCCTGGACATGTAGGCATAAAAGGAAACGAAATGGCTGACAAACTGGCCAAAGAAGCTTGTGTAGATGGGGAAATAATCGAAATAAATTGGTCAATAAATGATTCCAAAAAAATAATTAAAGAAAATTGTATGGCAGAATATATATAATGAGAAAAGTCAAAGTACTGGAAAAAATTTTTTTGCAGCGAATCAAAAAATTCCAACAACCACATGGTTTAATAAAAACCATTCACGAAGATATATTTCAACAAATTGTCGAATGAAATCTGGGCATTCTAGATGTCCAGCTCATCTATACAAAATAAATATAAAAGACACACCAAATTGTAGATGTGGAGAAGAAGGGTCTTTGGACCATATAATTCTAGGGTGTCATCTTTTAACATCAAAAATTGATAGACTTTTAAATGATTTATGTAATGTAACACAGTTCCCAGTCAATATGTCCTGTTTAATGACAAGTGAAGCAACGGCGGAAATATTAACAAACTTTGTGATAGAAAATAATATAGAAGTGTAATTTAAGTTAAAATATTTTATTTAGTATGTATTTAATTTTAAGTTTAATTTTTTAAAAGAATCAATTTGTTTTGTATTTATTAGAACAATTATAATTTATATGTAAATTTTTATATAATTTTACAAATAAAAGCAATGGCAAGAAGGCTGAATAAGCCAAAGCCTAAATAAATAAAAAAAAAAAAAAAAAATTTGATGTACTTATAGTCAGCTTTATCAATATAATATTGCTCAGTTTTATAGAAATTAAGAAGACATGGTTCATAAGTCTATTTTACAGAGCATATTACGAACCTAAATTTAAAATAAATGCAGTGATTCCTCGACTTACACGGGTTCTAAAAAACGAATCAAGGTTTAACTACAAAAACTGAAAAAGTTTAACTACATCGAACTGAAAAACTAGATCTATTCGACTTACGCGGTCACCACTGGAAAACATTAATCGTGTATGTCGAACACTCACTGCAATTATTAATTAAGTGTGTTGAAAAGTTTTCGGGGATTTTGTACTCCTTCTACATTGCACAAATTCTTACAGAATGTAATAAACATTCAGACCGGTGTATTATTAAAAAAACAGATAACTCTTATGGATTGCTTCGACGGTAACACACTTACAATGATACAAACGATACAATCAAAAAGCACTGTCTCATTCATTTCTTTATAATGTATATAGAGGAACGACCCTCAAGCATGAGTCACCGCCGAACTCTCGTAATATAAACTATAAACACAAACCGAGCAATGGTTGTGCTAAATAACTTTCACTTAATACGTCTACAATTAGAATTATTAACGCCTGATATACATGCAGCCATTTTAACACTTGCATATTTAAATATTTTCTAATTAACCAATGCAGTACATTAACGACGTCGTACTACTATTTACTCTGCTGCACTATAAGCATTACGAGTGCTTATTCTTTTGTAACAAAAACAATACCGGGAAGATACGATCTTAAAACTAATCATAACATTAATATCTAAGTTTATTATCCGTAAATTCTATTTGCAAGTAAAGTTTATGACCGCTACACATTCAATTCTAAGAAACATGAAAAATGCGAGCAAACTTATTAAAAAATGAATAGCAGAATAGAAAATATTTGATTATTGTAACAGAAATGTTATTACTCAGAATGTAACGCGAGGAATGCATTTTATTAAGAATAGCGCTCATTCTAAACACGTCATTCGAGCCATTTAAAACGATTATTCAGTTGGTATTTTATTGTTTTTTTTGTATAAATATATACAATTTTTTTTATACAATTTTGAAATTGGATTGTTTGAATTTTTGAAATATATTATAATGTATTGAAATACAGGTATCTACAGCCTCATTCATAGTCACTGTTTTGATATTTATTTTACGTTTTTATTTAATATTTTAATCTAGATTTCAGATTTTCAGAATAGGCAATTCATGTCACACTCGTGTTTTGATTTGAGTTTAGTTAATTCAGTTGGTGCGCATGCGTCGTTAGTAATATAAATTTGACAGTTCGACACTTGCACAAAATTGAATGTGAAATAATTAAAGTTGCTGTTTTAATAACAATTTGTAATAGAAATTGTTTATTTTTGACAAACTTCTTTTAAAAATAAATCCTGGTGCATTTTGACAGATTGTTAAATTTTGAAGGTTATGATATAATATAGTTTTTTAAAATTTAGTATTTAGTACAGAGAATGACTGGCATATTCCCATATCTTCTACAATTTAAATACAAAATTAAAACAGTGAGTGGAAATGATACTTGAAATTCATAACTATTTAATACTAGTTAGTACATTGCTTTGCATCTGCTTGGTGTTGCAATGTAACCTTGAGGTTCCATGACAGGACAGCTAAACAAAAAGGGTATTTAATAACCCAGCAAGGGCAGGTGTTTCTGGAGTCATTATTGTATTTTATATAAACCTGACGTACAACTTTATAAAGTTAAAACTTGTTTCGTATATTAAAGAATTAGGATGCTCACATGTTCAAGAAAAGGATTTGTTTAATAAATATGTACACATATAAACTACAGGTTTTGAATATATTCTAGGGATTAGTTTCCTCTTATAATTGTTAAATCATAAGGATCTCTCACACTGGAATCGACTACTTCCAACATCCGACTTTTTCGGTAGGTGGTATTGGCGGTGTTCGCATTAGTACGCTTCCTCATGAGACCATAAAAGGAACACAAAAGCATGAAATGATACAGCAGTGTATTGGTAAACATTAAAATAGAAACTTGTGCTAATGTTATTACACCGTACAGAGGAAGTTGGATGTCGCAAGTAGTCGGTTCCAGTGTAAGAGACCTACTTGATCGAATCGTTAATCACTTATTTCAATTCTCATTTAAGCTTCAGTTATGGCATAACTATATATATGCTATACTATAATAGAGAAAACTGGTTTCTTAATTTAAATTTTGTTAAGAAACCGTCTGCAGTTAATTAACGAAAAATGTAACTGAGATTTTGCTCAATTAAGCTACGAGTACGTTTATGGCAGTTAAGAAACAAAATTAATAACTAAGGTACATTTAATTGAGAATTGAAAAATTTTAAATTGAAATTGAGAATTGCCGTTAGAAATCATGAAATTTATTTGTGTGACGTAATTTATGTAGTTATAAAGTTATTTTTTTTTTTTAATACAGTTTTTTTGAATACCAGTTCTACCACGGCATTGTACTGCACGTTTTTTGTAGTATAAATATTATCGAGTAAATAGAGGGGCATACATTTTATATAGAACCGTTCACACTGCAAAAAAACGTACACAGCTAAACACGTTTATCGAACATTCACCGGACTTGTCAAACAAATCGAATGAACTTTAACGAATTTGGCTTGCAGACACACATAGTATTATGCGGTATCTTTCACACGGCGTGACTTTTATCGAATAGTAATCGAACAAGTGTTTAGTGCTGAAGTATCATTTGTAGGCAGTGCATGTGTTTTAAATTTATTGTTAGAAAATGTTCAACAATTTTTTTTAGGGATATAGGGATAATGATTTCTTTAGTGGAACAAAAGCCTGATCTGTGGGATAAAACTATAGAATTATATAAAAATCGCTTTACAACTCAAGCGGCATCACAGACAATATTTTATCCTAGAATACAAAATTAACCATAATTCGGCTACTATAAATCTAGCAGTAGGTGCTTTAAATTTCGAACTCTATTGATTCGTCCTATTCAAACTACTAGTTGATTATAATGATTTTTAAATAGAATACATATTTTGACCAAATAAGTACATGTACGATATACCTATTTTAATGAAATGAATAAAACTTAAATAATATCTATATCCTACAACAGCGTTTTTTTTTCTTTACTTACGTTATAGCAAATTTCATTTTCGTACATTCATTTTGCTGTATGAAAACTGCGGGTATACGTTTTTACTAATAAAAATTTACCGTGTGAACATCATTATACGTTTAAAATCGAATACTGTAAAAAACGTGCAGTATAATGTCATGTGAACTCAGCCTATGTGCATAAGTATATAACAAATTAAAGGAAACAACAACTAAACCTTGAAATTTAAATTTTACAGAAGTCTTGCACTAAAGCCTTAAAACGTTACCCGTATTCCTGTATCATGTTATTTTAGTCAAAGTTTCCTTAAACAAAGCCGGTCATTTGTAAACCTTCTCAAATAACTAAAGCTTTCACAATCTTTTTACTGCGACTGTACCTAAACAACGGATCAAAGTACGGAGCTACGGATTACCAGTTGTGTAAGGCTAAGAATATGAACATCAACATATTGTCAATACTCGTATCTTAGACCGAGTTATAGCATTAATATCGTATTAATTACATAGCCATTTATTATAGAATCTATAACCATTGCCATACACATGGCTCTGTATAACGGCAGCTTGTGCGTTGAACCGGAAGTTGACTAGAATGACTTCAAATTCCGTTCTATCCTGTTCTGCGAAACTAGGTACAGTCATTCTAGTATTAGTCTTGACAATTAATTTCATGCTAATTTAGAATAAATTCTTAGAAAATTATAATTAAGAAAACTTCTACTAGAGAGAATAATTCAATGATTATAACTTATTAAAAATTCTTTCCACTTAGAAATAATCATTATTCCGAATATCCTAAACAATACTCATTAATCAAATAAATCCAAAAGTTCTACCTTGGTATTTCTACGTATGGTTTAATGCTTTTATTCAAATTCTTTTAATCCAATCTGAAAATATTACCTACTGACTAATAATAAATCCTTAAACTAACAACTAATTGCAAAAAAAACGTAGTTTATTAAACCAAACTAAATAATAATTATAAATAATAATATTAAAACTTTAACTAATTAATAACTAATCCACGTTCATTCTGATTTCTTTGTAACGCCTGCGTGTTTCTCAAATGCAACTATAACAACACTTATATTAACTATGTATTAAATTAAAAATAATGCTAACTTGAGATCAAGTTAAAACATATTTCAAGAAAATATGTAATTAAAAAGGCCGTAAATCAGTCTTGCAAACTGCCCAAGGAATGCCATCAATTAGAACTGTGAATGATAACAAAACGCGGCTATTGCTCCATTAGGTTAGAGGTCAAAGATATCTTCGAACGTCTGTCAAAGTACTGCATATTAATCTTGTAAATTAAGTTATTAACTCTACTACAGAGTAATGTTGATTTATTTAAAGAGCCACCGACCCTGAACCATTGTTTAACAGAAATTCCTCTAAGGTCGTACGGCTATGGAAAGATTACAAAAGATTGTATATGAAACTAATATCAAATTTAGATTAAAAGGCGGAAGCTGTCTGTGCAGTGATAAATAAATATAAATTAACTTTTTAGTCTATATTAATTAAAAACCGAATTGATGTAATAATTTGTAAACACATAGTAATAATAGATAAGCTGATGTTGATTTTGTTGTGAATTGTAAAGGTACGCGTCCACTTGTCAGCATAGACATACCTTAATGAGTGTCATTTGTATAGCTAGTTACTCATACAAGTGCGTTCACTGTTCAGTATCGTATGCGTCGAAACGGCGGCATGGTTCTGTGAACTTTGTTTTATTCCGACATTAGAAACGAATCGAAACCTGCTGATCACATGTGTTCATATATCAGCATCGGGCGGTTTGTAGCAAGTAAATTAATTAAAAGCGTAATGCAAAATCGTGCATGGTAAATCGTATTTTCGACAATAGTATTCTCCTTTATCCGCAATCGGTTTGCAATCGAGGAAAGGGGCAATAGATGAAACTCTTGTTGTGATTACTTGTGTGTTGGCAGAAGAGGAAAGCTCCAGAGGACACGGCTCTTAAAGTTATTCATGAAATAAAATGTATCTCCATTATTGACACCCACAGTCCGGTGCTAAATAAGTTACTATCTATAGAATTAATACTAAAATCTATTTAAAACTCCGCATTCGATGCTTGCGGTGCTGATATATGAACGCATACCATTAACCGCACGCTATTGTTATTGAATTCGACTGATGCGATGCATCCTTAAACAGAGTGACAAGTCTGAACAGGTTTTATAGCCGCGAGTTCCTTAATCACCATTCCCAATCACTGAGTTTTAGTGTTAATTTAAGGTTTTAACCTAAAATGTAAATTTCACCTTGTGAAATATAAAGAAATAAAATTACTTGTAATAAGTACGATAATTTATATTAAATAAGGATAGGAATTATTGCAAAAATATGACGCATCATTACGCAAGTTGAAAATTACATTTAAGGTTAAAACTAAAGACAGGGAGTGCGAATATAGAGAAGCGAAGGTTGAGACAAGACTATCTTTAGACAGAGTTGAATGAGTTGTATCTTTCAACGTGTTCGTGTGGTGTTTATTTAAATGTTTTGATGTTAAAGCCAACTTGTGATAATTAATTTCACATATTAACAGCAACACCTGCTGCTTGGTCTTATTAATTAATTACAAAAATATAAATAGAAGATAGGTAGTGTTATGAATATTTAGAAAATTGCTAAAGACAACCTAATACATAATATAGTTTTATACCGGTTGTTAAAAAAAATATTTACTCGAAAATGATAGGCTATAATAACCCTAAATAGACTGCTGAATTATAGCTTAATATGTGTATGAGTATATTGGCATATTTTTTATCTTATTTTATCTTTTGCCGTTTATGTTAATTCTGCGTATGACGTCACAGAACAAATAAGTAATCGGGATTATTTTACATTGTTCACAAGAATCATAATATAAGACTTGATGGGTTGCATGATCCCAGCTTTAAGTGGTAAATGATTCAGTGACACTAACATGGATCTAATCTAACAAATCTACAAAAAGCACAATTATTTTTATATTACTATTAATCTCAGTACTTTAACAAATTTATAATTTTTATCGTCTATCTCTGTCTGCGTTGTTTTGCTCATCAGTTATCTGAGTATTGAATCAGATTTAAGGTATACTTTTACATATAACTGCATATTCAACTGAAATTCCGATTTCTTCGATATATGGATATATGAACTGCATCAATGTCTAATACTTGCAAGATTATTTAATACATTTATTCAGTTGAATTAAACAACCAAATATCGAAAATATAGCGCCGGTTCGGAACCCATAGAAAAAGCAACCTCTGGCGCCTCTCGTCAACCAACCAACCAAACCAATTTGGCTGACAACATCCACTGCAACATGCCATGTTGTAACAACGGTTGGAGTAAGATCAAAAACTTGTGATATTTCGTGGAGGAAGCATGATGTTGGTGACACAGTTGAATAGTCTGCAGCGTAGTTGACAACAAGATCATCAACATCAGTTGCAAATTTAGATTTGTGCTGTTAAGATGCCTCAGAAGTGATGTTGACAATCTTGTCGGTCTTCTATAGAGCCATTACACTATACAATATTATTTCCCTAAATATCTGTTTGTAATACCATTTTTAATAAACACACGTGTTATATCAGCTTCTGCATTATTATTTAATTAGTCACAAATGATAACAGGATTATTTGAAGTGCCGATGTGATAACAGAATTCTCGGAATTGTTCTAAAGTTGACTAATAGTTTATTTATTGTAAACTATTTCAATTCTAATGCAATGAATCTGGGGTCCTGTGCGATACAATACAAGCCGAACATATTAACTGATTTATATTTGAAAGGCTGTATGAATGAAGGAAAAAGTTTTTTTATTACTTTATATAACCAGTAGATATCTAGTTCAGTCGTGGGCAACCTATGGTTCCCGAACCACATGCTATCGGGGCTTTGACTATCTGATAGTGATACACAAATGTTACTAGATACACTCGATTTCGCGCGGGAGTGGTAAAAAATGGGTATTAAGAAAAAATGAAAAGGTTGTTAGCGTAGAAGACAATTCTGATTAGAAAGATTTGATTGATTCGCGGCGGTAAAACTAACAAAAAAGGTGTTATTTCGAATTAGTTCTTCAAAGATGACAAAATTGTTAAACCGTGATATTTGGCTGTTTTGACTAAGTAGGTTACCGATTATTGGAGCTAGCTAAAATTAGCTTGTGAATCATGATTTATTTTTTATAAAATGGAACTATATGTTGATAAAGTTGGATATCAGAACCTCAAATGTCCAATTATTTTTAGCAACTCATTATATTTAGGAGATATTAACAATTAAACAAATTATTTTGTTCTTTAATTATTTAAGGCATCCGTTATAAAAAAATCCAATGCATTGTACGTTACATCCGACGATTTGCCACCTCTTTTATACAACAAAGACTCATACGAGCGTGTGTGCGATACGTCATTGTGATACTACTACCCCCTGATTTACGTATACCATGAAGTATTATATTACGAAGGTTGTGAAAAACGAAAGATAGTCTCGATTACTTTGTGTGACATCATGTGTGACAAATTTAATAACTTCATCAACTTTTAGATACTTAAAAAAATAAAAACATCGATATACATACATTTGTATTAAAATTTATTTCAATCAAAAATTAAAAAATAAATCTTAAAAAAATGTGTTCACAATCCCATTACATTATTAGCAAAGATTTAAACCTTTTTTACAGTTATTTATTTATTAATCATTATAAGGTTTTAATAAATGTTCTATGATTTGAAATAAGAGTATATTTCTTTCTAGACTTATGTTTTTAAGATAATATCTACTGAACCTCTTTTTAATACGATTCAAAAATTATAACAGAATTTTCTTTTTGTTTCAGAATAGACGATCTACAATACTAAAAAAAAGAGTATAATTTTTAATAAACTTATTTATATTAACTAAATTATAATGGGCGCGCGACCAAGCAAGCGTTCTGTGAATATCACAAAACCTACAGACACAGAAGGCGGGGAAGTAGCAACTGAAAAGTTGGGAAAACTCGACGAAAACATAGCAGTAGTAGATCCTCCAAGTCCTAAACACAATGGAGATACTAAGCACATTGAAGAATTATCGGTGAGTTAAATAATTACCAATAATTAGTTTGATAGAACTAATTGTCATTCTATGTCCAATCCCATACCTGACATACCGATATCCTTTGCTTGAAGTGTGCTGTGTTTCCATCCTAACATTTGGTTTGAATCCTTAATGTTTTCTGTATTCCCTTCAGAGTTTTGTTGTTTGTGTGTGCGTGTGTGTGTTTTTGTGTTTTATTAATAATTAATATAATTTAACTTTATATAACAAATTTCTTCAAATCATTAATTTATTAATCCATATAATAGATTTTGCGTATTTAATGTTTAATACTGGCCAGAGGCGGCCTTAAGGGACCTCGCACCTTCGCGCAACCGAAGTAGAAAAAGTAATAACAATATATGTATTTGAATTTGGCGCTTTAGAAAACCCACTAGAATCCCTGCGTATATCTTTTAAGACATTCATGTACCTTAGTTTATCATCGTTAATATTTGTCGCCTTTGTGTTTGTTAACTTTTATAAATATAACATTTTAAACTCTACATCTAAAATTCGTCAATCATCATCAAAAATACTTACTTCCAATTTACATAAATTACACAAAGAACAAGTCGCAAAGATCTGCTGCCCAGAGGTCTCGCAATGGCTAAGGCCGCCACTGTTAATGATTACACAAAGTTTTGCATTCATTGATGTTAATTTTGAAAAGGATTATCTGGTTAACAAAAATATTCAGCATCGATTTAATTTAGTTTGGGTGCTATGATGGTCACACACTTAAGAAAATATTATCTTTGGGGCCATCCATAAATTACGTGACACAAATTTTATGCTTTTGTGACAACTCCCCTGTGTTTGTTACGCCACCACTTGCAGTGACGCATCTCATTTTGAAAATTTAAATTTATAACTTTATTAAAACAACATATAAATAAATGAGAGCGAAAATAAAAACAAACAAATTTTAAACATTGAATCTAATAATCAGTTATGCACTGACTGATACCTGATATAACTGCTCCAACTATAATTCCATAATTCGGTTAACGGCGGGTTCTTTAGGTTCTTACGGGAGCCTTCGGACGTTCGTATTAATAAATATTATTAGTCTATTATGGTAATCTCATATTTTGAAATTTCACACAAAAAGAATTTGGTATTTCCCAGCAAAAAAAGTATCTACCAAATAAACAAACAATTTTAACCTTAATATACAATAACAAACTTATATAATGTTTATTTCGTTTTACTTTTTATTAATAATTTATTAACCTCCCCACCCCGCCATTGTCACAATTTGTAGACACTTTTTTCAAATTTTAAATTTTATTTTGTATTTAATTTAAATTGTTTAGTATATGGCAATAAGCGTAGTCATTCACAGTACCATTTTTAATTTAATTTATTTTTTAAGTTTTCTTAGTTTTTTTTTTAGAACCTTACAAGGTCCAATTAAAAATATGAAATGAAGAAAAACTATATTATTATATTATAAACTATATTTTATCAAAATGCAGTAAGATTTACTTTTAAAAGAAGTTTAATGTCAGTTTAAAAGAAAAATATAGAAGAGAAAACAATTTCTATTACTAATTGTTATTAAAAATCGCAATTTTAACTATTTCACATACAATTTTGTGGAATTGTCAAAATTTATATTACTAACGATGCATACGTACCAACTAAATTAACTAAACTTAAATTACCTGAAATCTAAATTACAATATTAAATAAAAACAGTAAATTAAATATCAAAACAGTGAGTGGGAATGAGGCTTTATACTTTAGCTCAGTAATTCAATATCTTTTACTTTTTGATTTTGTTGTAATTTTATATACTTTTTTCTACATGGATTATTTACTTTGGTATACTCACACATAAAATATGTGTGCTCCAATATTTCTCGATATCCTGTTTACCTAAAGATATTGACGACATTACACATACTCTCAATTTATAGACCGCTATATTGATTTGCGTAGCATACAACAAGATTTTTGACATTTGTAAAATAAAGATAACTGTAGTTAATTAATTAACACCCTGTAGCTAGCTCTAACATTAAACGTTATTAAAATAAAAATTTATTAATATTTAAAAAAATCTTTTCAATATCCCAAACATTTTTTGATCAAAACAACTTAGTCTTGGTTTATGAGTTTTGCTAATGTGTATTTAAAATAAAGTTGTAAAATATACTAATAATTCGTTTCGCAATAAAATGTTTGACAGTCAGCAGATGTAGCCCCACACTTACAGACGTAGGAAACAAATCAAAATTTCCTGTAAAAATAACCTTTAAAATCTTTTAATAAACACTTTTATCAAAAAAATACATATATTTAAAAAAATACAAGTATGTGTATTTACTAATGTTTCTTATATGTTGAAAAAGTTTCAGTACTCATCGCGGAACTAAATTTTTAGATTTTGACCGACCTTTGTTTGTTTAAAAAACTAGGGCTTCACAGGAGACGAGATAAGGCGAGAGTTTGTAAAATCTCGCCTCGTTTTCGTTAGTTTAGAAAAAAATAGGTATCGTTTTAGGTCTCGGTTCCTTCTCGTCACATCTCGTTATTGTGTGAACTTACTCATAAGACAGTCCTAAATAAAGTAATTCATTATATTATTATGGCTATTTTTTTATTATTTTAAATTTTTAACACACTAAGCATATCGCTTTTTTCGCATTAATAACTGTATCAAATTTAATAGAAAATTTAAACTTTGAAGAATTTTTGTTACACAGTTGACCAACTAGTTCAGTTTCACTTAATGCATCATCACTTTCATCTAATCTCGGTTCAACGACATTTTTGCGGCCACTAAAGGCTAAAATGTCTTCAAACAATCGCATTATAAATAATTTCTATTCACATTTATTTTCCCTTAAAACATTCGTTTCCGTTCGACTACAAAATGTTGTAAAAGACAAAATTATAACAGATTATAAAATATTGAACAGATGTTTGTTTACCAGATTTTATATTTCATAAATATACGACCTAACCGTTTTTGTAATAAAAAGAGTTGAACGTTTATGTTGCTGTTAGTTTATTTTTCTAGCAAATTTTTTTTTTTTAAATAACGTCAACGAGATTCTTGGATCTCGTCGTATGCGGTCTCGATACCATCTCAATAGTTTTCAGAAATGCCTAGTCTCGTCGAGAAATACGAGAAAAGTCTCGTGCTCGTGCAAATCTCTAAAAAAACTCAATTCATTAGATTGTCCTGTAAAGAAAATTACAGCAAGCTGTATTCATTTTTTTTATAAAATATGTTAAAAGGCAGCTACTTTTCTTGGTTTTCGACTACAAGACATATACTAGTCGACAATGCACTAGAATTCTTTTTTTTATTTCTGCGCAGGTGTGCAGAACCTGCACTGCGCATCAACTTTTTTTTATTGTACATATATTGTAAGCATATTAGTTTACATTCTCCAGGTGATGACTACTCCTTGGAACGTTATTAATGTGATCTAAAAAGAATTAAAAGGTTTACTAGTATTTACGAAAAATCAATGTTAAGTAAATTAAAGTAGATCAATAACTTGAAATCAGATTTTATCTGCATTTCTCTTTACTATTCATGAGTACCTCCCTCGAGATACTTACCACGTATAAATCGCCCCGTGTCTAATTTTACACCCCTAATCGTTTTATTGAAGAGGATTATCCTTCAGGACTCGACATAGAATTTATCGCACGATTGACTGCAAACGTGACGTATCTAACAATCTAGTTTTATGATATAATTTTTTATAAATATCTTATTTTTTGATCAAATCGAACAAAAAAATTAGTTTACAAAAGGATTATATAAAGAATTACGAAGTTTATGAAGAATAAGTTTAAGAGAAATCTTTTAAAAATAAATTGGATAGCTGGGAGAGTGAGGAGGGGGTGAATAGAATCAGATATGAACAGAAATTGAATCGAGCTCTAAATCTATGTACATGCATCGTTATAAATAATGTCGTTAATTTCTGTTAATCTGTACTATCAGGACCTCAATTTCAGTTATTTTAACAATTAAAATTAGTCATTTTTGTCCGTTTTCATTATTAAAGTGATCAAAGTTCAAGGAAAATAATTAATACTTTGACGTCATTGCAATCTTTATTATACGTTGGAGTTATTTCGCATTAGCACACTTTATCATGAGATGAAACTTCTATTATGAGGTTTATCAATACAACACTGTACTGAAGCTAATAAGCATGTTATTTATTTGTTCGTTTCCTCTTGCCAATAATTCGCTGGAAATGAAGAAGAACGATACGTTCACGTTATTTACGAACATACATGTATACAAGCATATTTCATATATGATCATAATATGACATATATTATGAATAAGGCCGTATACACACTTCGTTGATAGAGTAGTGATAAATATTACAGTAAAAACTTCTTTTTATGATAAAGTTACGAGTACACTCTACTGAAAATGTCGTATGTCGCAAGTAGTCGGTTACAGCGTGAGATCAGTTTTTAGTATGAAATCATTTCCTAGATGGCAGCATATTGTTGCAAGTAATATTGCACACATAATTCTTTTCTTTCTCCATAACTGCGTGACGTATTAAATGGACACTGTTCAAACATTTTGATAAAGTGATTCCATGTCCCATATTAACCTTACTTTTTTTTACAAAATATGCTAATAAATTGGCAGCACTCATCTCTAATCTCTGCGTGTATATTTAACCTAATGAAATAACGCGTCTCGTTTAATATCTAGCGTTCATTTAAGGAGGTACAACATCCTTACGTAAATTATGAAAATATCGTGAAATTTAGAAATAGTTAAAATAATAGTTCAATTTTTTTTAATTGATTAAAGATAGTCAATCAATATCCATAACTTTTAAATATAAAAAAAAGGTGACGCAGGTTTCCAAAACTTTGTGTATGAGTTTGTAAAAGATTATATTCTGAAACTTCTCAATGTGGGTTATGTTGATGGTACCGTTGCAAATGGCAGATAGAGAGGGAAGTCAAAATAAAAAAAACCACTAGCATATAAGATATGAATAAAGTTAAGCAAATTACCTACATGCGTGTAATTATAATTGAATTTGATTTTAATTGTAGATAATTTTTTAATTATTAAACTATAACATACATCAGAATAATTTTAACAGACAAAAAGTCATTTAATTGGAAATTGAATATTTCATTTTCCCACCTATATTTCGGTTTACCGAGAGACAAACTTTTTGCATTCGTTCTGTACCTCCTTAATACCAGTATTACCAAGAAGAATTTAATATTAATAAAACCGTTCTGTAATACTAAACACTTGAATATTGCAAAATGTTTTGCCAAAAATACGCTGTTAAGTTAAATGTGTCAACATAAATTTGCTGTTATCACATTTAATGGCTCAATAAACCACGAAGTTAATTTAACTATCAATGTCTGTACTTGAAATAAGCATACTGGTGTCTGCAATAGACAAACATGTTACCTTACATTCATGGAATATTATGCTTGCTATTATGCAAATCTTAGTAATGTTGTTCTAAAAAAGTATTATTTTATTCACTATTCTGAAAGCCGTTAATCCTTAAAAATACCTCTTAGGATTTTATAATCCTTAAAAAAGTGTTCTTAAGAAATTTTATGAGTATGCACAAGCACAAAAGTGTAGATTTATTTTTCAAATGCAGTAAAATAGGTAGCAAAACGTTATATATTAGGTAAAATTATGTAAGTAACAGGTAACCTTAAATATACGTTAGTGGGTTTGCTGTGTTGTCGAATAAATTGTTCGAAAAGTAACCTGTCTAAATGTAAAATGCAAAAGATCTTATCCGACTGATGCAAATTAATGGTATATAGGTCATTTGACAATTATCTATGGTTAGAAGTTGTAAATTTTTTTTATTATTAGATTTCGGAAGTGCAGAAGTATAAAGATGTGTTGTTATTTAACTTTAACCAATGCAGGAGTTGTATATACCTCCTTTGGTAGCTCTCTACAATATTAATAAATGAATCTAACCAATAATAAACCAAATTAAATAATTTAACAATATAATTCAAAGCATTCAAAATATTATCAAACAGTTCTGATTTATTTAATTATTTAATGCATTTTGAACCGAGGAGCTATATCCCTTTTTTCCACTACTCAAAAATAAACATATCGCTCTATGGCACTTAAAAGGTTAACAATGACGTAGGTATTTCTCTTTAATTATATGTCCTTTTATTTTTGAATATCTTTTATAACATCCTCGATAACCAAAGATATTACTATAAATATATGTAAAGTTTATAAGCGACTTATAATTGTAAAATTATGTAAAGGAGACTAATATTTAATTTATTATTTTATGTAATTAACCGTTACCTTTATTATTTATCGAAGCTATATGTGTTATATGCTCTACAACTGTACTAATAACTCTAAATGTCATTTATAGCATATGAAATAAGATATCTATAAAAAAAAAACAGATTTTTTTTTATCCTTTTACCTTTGAAAAACACGACTTGTATGCAAGAGATTTTACGAAATTCTTGAACAAACTTATAAAATGTCAAAAGAAAAATTTATACAAGTATTATCATATTTCTATCTACAAGTACCTCATATTTCACTTTAATATTATATAATAATAATAATGATTGGGTTAAAAATATATTTACTAATCTTTTACGCTAATATCTTAGTGTAAAATGTAACATTATAAAATTTGCATTAAAAGTTTCATATATATCACAACACGTAAATTTATGTACGGGATGTTTATTTTGTAACCTAACCTAAACCTAAAATAACAATTTTATGTTAAATAAATCTTAATACATGTAACGGGTCGTGACTAGGAAGTAAAAAGGAGTTAGGGTTCACAATGAAGATTCTTTTAATTTATTCAATAAGTAATAAAATAATGTTCCAAGTGTATATTTATATGTTTATTTGTTGTTGAAATTCGTATGGTAGAATGAAAACGGCTCCGTCAATGTTTTTGAAAGTTTGCTATTTCGTAGAGTTTTAGTGTTTTCGTAGAATTTTCCCCTGAATTTCCTGGAAACCCGTAATTTTGGAAAAACTAAAAGAAATATTTTTACTTTTTGCTCTATACCTTTTAATTCATAAAAGATAGAAAGTTGAAATTTGGTATGCGTATTACGATGTTCATTCTAACATTACTTGAAATTTAGAAATTAAAAAATTGGAATAGGGGGCGGTAGTTGAGAAAATTAGAGGGCCCGGTAGGAAACTTTGGAGAAAACTCAAATTTTGGAATACTTAATGATAAAACACGTTATTAAAAAAAAAAAAATTCAAAATTCAAAAATTTTATTTGGTGGCACGGGGGCGGTTTTTGCCGAGGGTAAAAATTGGGCTAGAAAGTTAAAATTTGATATATGGGCTAATTTTGGTACCTGATTTACGAATCGAAAAAAAGTTGATCAAATAAGGAATAAATTGAAAATATTTTATATTTTGTTGAAAAGAAAAAAATTTTTTTTAGTTAATTTATATGCAAAATTATTGGGCGAGTTAAATATTTCAATTTGAAAATAGAATTAAAATGAACACTAAAAAGACGTCGCATTGCGGTAAGCTTTAGTAAGTAATAAAATAGCAAAGACAATCGAATGTCAAATACTATCGAATATACTGAATGTGTCATTTTAATTATCATCACAATGTTTTTATTTTATTGTACATCCAATTGGCGTGTTGATATTATCGACCCTGAAGATCATCAAATCAAACCTGCCAAGGCTGGAAAACCAAACGAATGAATGATCTGTGAATGTATCTGTGTATGTATGTTGTATTTATATCCTTTATCCTAAATATGATTATTGTATATGATATATGTAATAAATGAGAACCAATATCCTTTGTGTGTTTGTGTCTATCATTAACTGTTTTTCTAACTAACAATGATGCGAACAATGATTATCGTTTGCCAGGAAAAGGAGAAGCAGCTGAACTCTGAGACACCAGAAAATGAAAAGGATTTAAGTACTGAAAAGGAAATTATATTATCAGCAGCAGTAGCAGCTGCCGAAACACCAGCAGCCATCGAAAACGGTCACGAAGATACAAACGAAGTACCAGCAGAACCTCAAGCAGCAAGTGAATTGAATGAATCAAAAAATGAACCTGATGAAAAAAAGAAAAAAGATAAAGTAAAGAAGAAGTGGTCATTCAGGAGTATTTCCTTTAGCAAAAAGGATAAACAAAAACCATCGAAGAAACAAGAAGAAAATGGAGAATGCGAAAAGGTCCCCGAAGAGGTAGAGGTCTTGCACAAATTATTTTTCTTCTTAAACTTGTCTTTTTCTTTCTTCGTAGACCAATTTCCTTTATATATAGTTGCACATATAGTTATTATATGAGTTTTATTTAAAATTATTTTAAGTATATTTTAGCATTTATTGTTTTTTCTCCAAGTCTTACTGCGTATAACATACCCCCACCCCATTGTTATGCGTACATGTGCCTTGAACTTGTGCACCCCCTATCTCATGAATAATGCATATAAATATATAATGTACTTTCGATTATAACGCTCTGGACCCTTTATTACTTTCAACTAGTAAACAAGGGTGATAAAAAGGGAGTGGAACGGATTACAGTAACAAACATGAGCTATGCATGCCTTCTCGCATGTTATATTTTTATGTCTACGTTTGTTGGTAAATCCACATTTCGCCGCCGCGTCTCACTCTATTCTATCCCGTGTTAAGTTTGTTGTTGCAAATGTCTTAACAATGGGCTTAATTAATTTACTTTTGTGGGTCGCTTTTTATACTGTTTTTGATAGAAATATTAGAATATATGTATTGGCGTTTCGAAGACGATGTCATAGACAGTTAACAATAGTTTACAAATAAAAATCAACCTGCACGTTATGTTCCCTGTAACACATCCCGTATCTATTTATTATTTTGTATAAATTAGTCCTGATGCGCCGTCTTCTTCAGTCTGCTGAAGGTAGTCCTGTTTTCCATTAAATTGGTCTCTCAATGTGTTTGGCTGATTCACAAGTCGGCCTTTGTATTTCTCCGTTTGAGTTTTAATTTCTTGTGATTAAGGGCCTTATTCTGTAAAGTATTTCCACCGGTGAAAAAATTTCATCGCTGTAAAATGACGTCACAAAAGCGATGATTTTTTATTAGGTATTCTGTAAGAAATTTCCATCGATTTTATTTTTATCGCTGGAAAAAAATCGACCAAATTATAAGGTCACCTTTAGCGGTGACTTTAAAATTTTCCATCGCTGTATTTTTTTAGAACTGTCAAACAATTCGAATTATAATTTGAATTTCAGTACAAATTTTTTAATACACAGTATATGTATAGTCATATGAATATATCAGAAAGTGAGGTTATGTTGCTTTTCAATTGACTTGAACAATTGATATGTATTCGTACTTGTCAAGTGTTTGAATTTTTAAATATTTGAATATTCTGAATGCCGTGATTGGTCAAATATTTTTAAATTGGTGACGTCTTAAAATACGTCACTATACTTTCTCACCGCTGTATATTATAAGGGCGATGGAAAATTTTGCATACAGAATACCACTTTAGATATTTTAAATACAGCGACTTTATTCGAGCGGTGAAAAAATTAAATATTTCCACCGCTGAAAAAATAAGGTCGATTTTTTTAAAAGTTACAGAATAAGGCCTTTATTCTAGTGATACAATCTTTTGTTTGTAATATACCATAATGCATCTACAATGGGCATCTTTCCTGTTATCTTTCACATCAGAAGTGGGTGCATTTGCATCTGTAACTTCGGATCTATAGATTTAATAGTGGTCTGGCTAGAGTTATTCCACAACCCAAGTGTCTTGCAATGGATGCAAGTGATTTCTAATAGTCTCCCGTAGAAAATGTAAAATCAGCCTTTATAAAATGGCTTGGTCTATAATTGGCTGGTAATTTTTTCTAAAATTAATTAATATATTATTAATAATTTATATGTATATTTAAAATATTATTTTAGGTGTAAATGTTCTTAAGACCGAACTTAAGAGCTGTAAAGCTTCTATAGACCGAACAAAAGTTAATTTATCAGTTTACTCAAGTAACAGGTCAAATGTTGCCGCTTAAATGACCTTTCTTTCTCAGAGGATCTGGAAACCCTTTGCTTATACTACTTTCCAGATACTCTGAATGTTCTGAACGTGATCAGTTACTTTCTTTTGAAACAGGAGTTACCTCGATAATAAAAGGAAAATGGGCCATTTAGTTTACTTCCACGTCGCCCCCATTCAACCCCCCTTCCAGCTAGGAGAGTAAATTCACTCGCAGCTGCACAACATTATATACCGAAGGAAAATATAATCTTTTCTTGGCAAAATGTGACTTCTTATAAAGTTAGAAAAGAGAAAATCTATTTCCTAATTTAGTTTATTATTAATGTACCTAACCTAACTTTTATATTTCTAATAACAAAAGTTTGTGTATTAGAATGTAATTTAATATAGATTATTAGCAAGCAACAATAAAGCTCCATTCCCACTCTGAGTTTTATTGTTAATTTAAGGTGTTAACCTAAAATGTAAATTCAGCTTGTGAAATATAAGGAAATAAAATTAATTATATTAAATACAATAATTTAGAGTAAATAAAGATAGTAATTATTACAGAATAATGTCAAATTACTAACGCATGATTTCCCAAGTTCAATATTACATTTAAGGTTAAAACAAAACATTAAGGCTAATAAAACCACTATTCTAAAAAGAAATTAAAGAAATTCGATAAGTTGTTAAGCGAGATATTAATTGCGCACATTTAACAGGCCTATTTTGTAACTGCTTACCTGACGTCTGTTAACTTCTGACGATTTTTCAAAGCCCCATAATTTACAAATTAGGTTACTTATGCCAGTTTCAAGGTATGGGATCCATTTTGCTCTTTATTTAAGATAGTCTTCGGATAGTTTTGTATAAACTTACATAGTTTAGTTTAGAAAATATAGGCCTTTGAAAAATCGTCAGAAGTTAACAGACGTCAGGTTAAGGAGGTACAGGACGTACCGTCAATGCAAAAAGGTTATCTCTCGGTAATACGAAATGCAAAATATGAAGCACATGAGGGACGAGCAAATATTGGGACTGTACCTTTGAAAATGAATTTTTCAATTCCCTATTAAACTGCTTTTTCTTGTTAAAATGATTTTTTATGCATATAATAGTTTAATAAATTAAAAATTACCTATAATTAATATCAAATTTATATTAATTCAATTTAAATTCTAATTAAATGTTTTGAAAAAGGAATAATAAATTTTGCAACGCTGCAAATTTACGTGTGTTGACGCATGCGTGATTTGGTTCTTTGACAAATAAATTGTTATATTTTATATAACATTTATTCCGATTTTGAATTTCCCGCTCAAATTGGCATTTGCAACGTTACCGGCTTATAACACCTACATTTACTGTTTCTTAAAGGTTTTATTTAAATATTTTCGTAAATAGGTAACCTTTTGATAATTTTTTTTTTGCAATAGTTACAGAAAAATTTATTTTATATACACCTGGTTTTTGAAAGCCGTGTCACCATTTTTTTTTCATAGTTAAAAGTTATATTATGTGGTGAAATTGAGCTAAAAATTATGATTTGTATGGAAAATGACTATTTTTAATCATTTATAAAAAGAAAACTATGAACCTTAGGTCTCTAAAATTTTGAGGCAGCATGTATTTTAGCTATTTGTATCGACCCTCCAAATTTCACAACGTTTTCATCATTTACGTTAACGTCTTGTACCTCCTTAAGCAGTTACAAACTAGATGTTAAAAATATAGAGAAAGCTTACTAAATATAAAATCGGTTCGTTCTACAGATTTAAAAAAAAAACCAAATAACCCATATAAACCCATATAAGTTTAAAGTTGATATATATTTTTTTTAATTAAATAATATCATAAATTACGGTAACGTAATAAAAATACGTAACGTTTTTACTTAATATCCGTCCGTATTTTTTTTTCATACTAAATATTTAATTATACTTCAGAAGTATATATTTATAGAATTTGAAGCTGAAGAAACTACCCAATTTGAATTTGTGATAGAACCACGTGTAGATCATATTAAAAATCATTGCATACAACCAACACAGAAGCAGCAGCCTCCGCGTTTTGCTTTGCTAGATTCGTGGCTATAGGTACCATGGCAACAGCCAGTGGAGGAACACTCCTCGTCTGGTATCGATCTCCTCGGGTACACTCGGAACTTGATAGTGGGTACTCGGCAGCCGGCACCCGGTACCCGGTAGTCAGTGATTTTAACATTTTGCAAATTATTTCGTATTATGATTTACCACCATCCTCAGGATTTTACCTAAGTTATACACGTAAATCTATTTGATATTTCACAATAATATTTTCTAAAATATCTGCAACAGATTAAACAATCATCAGTTCGAAAGAAATAAAAGAAATAAATATTTTCTTGTAAACAGAGATAATAAATAGTAAAGGAGTAGCATAAAGAAAATGAAAAAAAAAAATGTGGAGGAAGATGTCGATTCTTGTTATAATTTCAAATTAAAATCGAATGCGTATGAAGCAAATGTTGGATGCCCTTTGTAGTATGGGCTAAGTATATTGAAAACATGGTGTAAGTTTCATTAAAACCGGTCTAGTACTTCTTGAGATATCATAGACGCCATTTCAAAGAAGTAGTTTCGAGATAAACGCAAAATAAAAAAAAGTATTGCATAAGTATAAAAATTGTTATAACTCAGGTAATATTTGTAATATTGGCATGGGTTAAACTCTTAAAATATTCTTTATTACACTTTTTTTAAATCTCTGTTCTGTCATTCAAGTTTTTTCATTATATTAATGCGCAACAGTTAGGTTCATTCTTTGTTTAAGTTCAACCTTTTCTAACGATATTGTCTCTGGTGCTTCATAATACTCATGTATGCAGCTATCGACATATATGCATTATGCCTCGTACACATTGATGCTACTTAAGCCGGCTCCAAACGATTTTACGAACAACGTTGGACGCATCGTGTAGCCGATGCTGGAACTAAGTGTGTCCAACGTTCGTGTTGGAATAAGTTCGAGCTCTTGTCGGTCTTAAAGATTTTTCTACCCCATCACACACTTGATCCACTGCTGCACGAATCGTCCAACATTGGAAAGTTTATTTATTTACTTGTCAATAATATCAACAAATTTATAAAATAAATAAATCATTCGGATCAAACATTCGTTCCAGCGTGTAGTAGGAAACTTGCCATGTCGATCTTCCAATATTTGATTCACGCGTTAGAGGCAAACATTTGAATCAAACGTTCATCGCATCGTTTGGAGCCAGCTTCAAAAGCCAAAATTTATATATTTTCATTCATAAATTGACGATATTTAGACATGAGTATACTAAATGTGTTGTTATTTTAACGTACAGTCTACTACTTATGCTACTCTGTAAAACTGATAAAAAGAGTATTTTTATTAAACAAAAATGTTTCAATTCCTCATCGGTGAACTACAAAGGATTGCGATTTTGAATGTAATCTCGAACAAATGCGTCGAGTAGATTTTCAGACTATAATACAATCTCCAGTGTGTGTTGACTTTTGCTTTAGTAGAGTTTAGTGAATCCATTTGCACGATAATCTTGTAGTTGTACCTCTTATCACACAAGCATCTGCTTCCAACAGAAAATCTTCATTATCGCACATGGTACATAACACTGATCCTTCCGACATGACAATATTCCATATCCAATATAAAAAGAACAATTAAATAAACAAAATATTATCTCTATTTGGCGGTAAGTGTTCAAAAAGTGACAAACGTACCGTGACATGAATTCATACGAACTATAAAAGATGCCGACTTCCAACAAATGTTTAAGCATGTCGCATGTTTAAGTCGCACAATGCGTACAAAGCATTAAGAACTACTTCCCACTGATACAACTTTTTCCTCCAGCTTTATGTTTTATTTTGTTATAGAATGTTTCAATTTTGAAATTAAGAAATGTTACTTTGTTTATCTTACTGCACAGTTTATATTCCCGTACCAGTTTATGTATATTTTTTTATCTTCTTTAATTTATGCTCTGCCGCCTTGCTTGCCAATTTGAAATATTTCAGTCGCAGACTGTTGACAATCCAATCCGTTTGTTTTTAATGCTTTCGAGTTTATCTTTGTTGCTATTATTTATTTTGTAAAAGGTTTTCAAATATCAAGTTAAAATTAGATCGAACATGCAATTGACTATCGATAGATAAGTTCAGTTAACAAATTAACCACGTAAACCCAGAGGCGTACCGTGGGGGCGATCTACATCACGCTCATAATTAAATAGCGTTATAGGCCCGCAACACTCTTGGTATGCCACTGTGTATACTTAAAGTATAGTACACATACGTGCGACATCCAACATTTATTGTAAGAAGTTGTACAACACGTCCACACTAGTGCAACATGCAACTTAATACGTCGGAAGCTTTCATATTTCGAACGAATTCTTTCAACCTGTTTTAGAAAAAAAATATTTACAAAAAAAAAAGTAATAAAACTCAGTTATTATAACAAGGTCTCTGCTAACTCGTGATTATCCTTGTCAAACACACAACTGGAGACTGAGTAGGTACTCGAGCCTTTTGTTCGAGATCACCTCGTAATCAAACCCGTAATTTCTTTAGATGTTCCGACTTAGAATTGAAGCATTTTTGTTTCATAAAAATACTACCTAAAATTTAAAAATTAGCATAAGTAAGGGTTTTATTATGGTCACACTAGTCTGTACATCATGTCTAAATAATGTCTACTTATGAATGAAGATGTATAAATGTTGGATGTCGCATGTCTATGTCGCATCAATCTGTACGAGCCATAAGCTTATAGACGGTTTATTTTGATTCTTGTCAGATTGGTTAGACTAAGCACGCATCAGGCAAAAAATTGTCTTGCAGTGCAAGCTAATTTCAAGGTTCTTTTTCTATATCTCATATAGAGATTATCTTGCAGTGCAGTTTCAAACTTGCTAGCGTTCTATAAACTAATTATAGTGTTACATTGGCTTAAAAGGAATGTTTACCTCAAACGCTTTCATCATTTCATATACTAATTCAATTTGTTTCGTCTTAATGTGTGAAAAAATTCTAGCTTTGGTTGGTTACGTATACGAGTAAAGAAGAAAGAACCAAATATTTTATATTGTTCGAAATGAATGTGCGGCTACCCTAAGGAATGTATACAATAAATAATACAAACGGAAGCCGTAGGAAAACAGGAAATAACAAAGCAGAACTCCTTAATTAAAATAATTTATATTTATCTCGGGAATAAGCATAAACATTTATGAATAATTAAAATAAAATTAGAAACAACCCAGCCACCACCCACACAAACGAGATAACAAAATGTAATTTTAGAATTCATGCCATGCCAACGAAGTGCAAATAACGATTTGCAAATATGAAAATATATTCTTAGTACAATTTTAATAAGGTACATTCTTACTTTTGCTTTAATTTTTTTTTTTTGTGGTAGTTATCATTTTAACGATAAACAAAAAACGGATTGAACCCTTATTTTCAAGATGAGAGCCGTATGGGGGCGAAACATTTGTGACAATCGGAAGCAAACTATTTTACTTTTTTATTTTGTACTCTTATGCTTATATATGTAGTAAATACATACGGTTCAAAAATCACAAATGGCGACGATGTCATGCTCAAGCCAACCTTTTCTTTTCTTCTTTCTTTCTTTCTTTCTTACCTTCTTTCTTTCTTACCTTCTTTCTTCTTAATTCTTCTTCAAAAAGATCGATTTTTGAATCGATTCGAATCAAAGTCTAAAGAATCGATTTAGACAAAAATCGAAGGCTAGAAGATTGATTTCTCAAAAATCGATTTTTCGATTCTTTTTCAGTTTTTATATGAACAAAAATTTATTTTAATTTTATTATCGATTTTATTTTTATTAAATTTGTAAAAAAAAAAATACAAGCCTTTCTTATAATTAAAGAATAAGTGAAGAGTGATTTTTGATTAATCAATAAAGTCATGTACGTTATTTATTACAGAATAAAATAATTATATTTCCCAATATTTCATGTCCAAGCTTATAATAGATAATGTAATTAATTGTATAGTTGCATTCGAAAGTTGCATGCAAAAAGAATCGAATCTCGATTTTCGAGTGTTTGAGATCGATTCTTCGATTAATCGATCTCAGATCGCCATCACTACCCTGTAGTATAGTGAGGATGAATACCGCGAATAGTTGTGATAGCTATTCTCGCGAAGTACGGATGTTTTAAGAAAATATCAACTTTTAACATTTATATCTTTTTTACTAACTCACTAATCTAAAAATCAGTCAAAATTTTCCTAATTTTTTCTTCTACAATATGTTAGTTTTTCCTTAAACCGTTCTCAAGATATACTTTAAGACGATTTTTTTTTTAAGCTTCCTGCATGCTAATTATTAATTATTAATATCTTGCCTCACAGCTGGTGAAAACATTTGAAATTTTGTAACTAAGGACACATACATTACATTTACATCTTATTTAAATTCTGGAAAAAACTACTTTAGTTTTAACACATTATTTTACATAAAAAGAATAAAAATTTCTGTCTACCCAAAATACACGCTTCGGTACGAAATTTACTATATTATTTATATTTTTTATGGTCTCTAAATATACTTGTTCTAACTTCTAAATTAACAAATCGGATCTATAGAATGTTAACAAATTATCAACTCCAAAGTTGTTCAGTGGGAAAGTAAATAACTGCGACATTTTTAATAGCGACACGAGTATAAAGAATATAGTAAATATCAAACTGTAATTTAAGCTGGCAGAGTTTCAAAAATATTTATGTTAAAAAATCCCACGATACGAAATGCAAAACCCGTGACAATCTGTTAAAAAAAAACTCTGTCCAAGGACAAATTTGTTAGTAAATATCTTGGAACATGATGTACACCAGGAAACGTTGTCCCCATGGACCAAAAACACAGATCACGGACGGATGTAGCGACGACGTGACGCATTAGATACATGTCCCTCGCCAAATCGATCATTCATTTATATATTATTTATAGATCATCAAACGTTTCGAAATCATTTTATACTCGTACAACATAAAAATTGAGACGCCACTATTTTCAATTCACCAGAGCCAAATTTTAATGATAGAATGAATGGCTTCTTAAAAATGAACTACTCCTGTTATTTATTTGCGCACGATGTTGCTCAGGCGCAGGTAAAAAGTAACTAATTCGGTGGCAAACATGTGCGTACGAATATAGAGCACATAGCAAAAACTACTAAACTACTCGCCATTTCAATAGAAAAAAAACTACAGAAAATTTACGTAAATAACTTAGCTCGAAAATTTAAGGTATTTTGAGGATTCTTTTTTTATAATATAAATAATGAAAAACGAAATTTTAAAATTTAAAAATATTATTAAATATGTTAAAAATGACGGTGAAGTAGGCCCTGTCAAAAAATTGGACTTGGACAGTGTTGCCGATTTTGGCTATTCTATTTATCTGAATAATAAAAACCAAGAAAATTATTAATTAGTATGAGTATGAGAAAAAAATTAATTGAAGATTGGCAAAATAGTCTTCTTTTGAAATTGAAATTCTAAAAACTCTTTTCTTATTATTTTTAATGAAAAAAATACGAAATTATTAAAATAAAAAAATGATTATAATTCCAACGATAGCTATTGATGTTGTGAATAACATATTAAAATTTAAAAACCATGCCGAAAAAAGTGGTTTTGAAATAAATAAGATTAACGTTTAAAGTGTGCTATAATAAGATATATGCTAAAACGGTTACAAAAATGCTTACAACAATTTAACGAAAATAAATTTTTCGAAATATCAAAGAAAACAAAACTCGATTTTTTTTAAATACTAGACAACCGTCCCCCCTTAATCTAAGGGTACTTTACTGTATAAGGTATCGCAAACTCATTTTAAATTTTGAAACGTTTGTTTCGTTATCTTTATTTTATGGTTATTTAAGAAATACGAAATATTTCTTAGCACCTATAGTTTGAATCGAAAAATATAATTTCAAGCGGTAATTTTAAGTTATTTGCGTTACGTTGCTACATTTTTCCGATCCATCTTAAGAACCCGTAACTTAGACAAACTGCGTAGAAGTTTTTCATAATTTAAAACAGCCTTAATATCGCATTCAAGTTCTATGCGAGAATAAGACAACTTCTTATGATTCATGAGCGCACATCAATTAGTCAATTTTCATTGAGCTGGTCTAAAATGGGGTCAAATATTTTGTAAATTTTATATTTAGCACATCGTTAACCTTAAAGGCTCTCTAATTTACTGCCAAATTGATTCCTGATCAATCAACAGGGTTAAAAATTAGTTAAATCTATGATTCACGTGTGTTTTCCTACTGCCAATTAGCTGCTGCAGCAGCCAAGTTATTTTTCATCTTATTTTAGAAACTTTGAACTTTGCTTAGCATATTTCAAAATTCGAGGACGTTTAAGTAATGCGTTGTTTTGTTTTCTCCGCCCACCAGTGTCATTAGCTACTCTCTTATTTATCTATAGACAGTATTGTGTTTAAGAAGCGCTATTAAGAAAAGCTAACGAGATCGTACATACCATACGATATGAACGATAATGTAAAACATATTTCAAGCGAGAGTAAGGCCGTCCCCACACGTGTCGACTGAAAACGAGCCATGTCGAGCCGTGTTTCGTGACTATAGAATTTTTAACAATGGCATAATAGGGGGAATTTTATTGTGTCGTATTGTGAGGTATTTGTATGTATGTATGCATTTAAATACTTTTGAAAAGTATTTGTGCACATCTCTGCTCATGATGTTCACCATTAAAGGCATGCAACGAAATTGCCCAGCGACCTAGAAACACAATCGCTGAAAACCAATTTCAAATCAGTTTAGTTTCATTTGTGCCGTGTGCGTTGTCTCACTCTCAACACAGGTCTATTCTCATTCGGTTCTGCTACATTTGGGACTCGCGTTTGTAATCAGTCGACCCATATGCGGACGGCCTAAATCTAATTCTGAACTAACTTTTGTAGGGTAAAAGTAAATTTAAATTTATTAAATTCAAAAAGTGATTCTTAAAAATTGAGCTAGAACTTGTATAATTTTTTGATTTAATTTTTAATATAATATTTATTTCCATTTAACATTCAGGTCCATTCCGTGGGATGCAACGGTCTCCTTTATAATTTTATTTAATTATTAAAGAGTAGTTATTTTCAGGGGGGGATTAATTTTTTGGAGGCTTTGTGCAAGAATCCAAAAGCAGAAAAATAATAACACGTCAAACGTGAGATAACCTTCTTTTGCTAAAAAACTATAGTATCTAGTCATCACCGAAATCATCTGTGTTAAAATCTATTGTATTTAGTCACAATTGCCTTCAAAGGTAGACCTAGCGCAAGTCCGTCATGGTTAATTTTCTTAACTTAAAATTTTAACAAATAAACTAACTATTGTTTCTACATTTGTTCTTTAGAATTCTTAAAATTTTTGACGATTTCTTATGGCGGCAGTCGACGGTGGATCCTGGCAAACATGTTCTACGTTTTTCAAAAGGCATGTCTTATATTATCTAAAAAACTATGAGAACACATACAATATGTTTCAAATAAATTGACCTGACACCATTTTCCGGATAGCCTCCTTAAGTCATTTAAAATGTTTTTCACATTCCTGGCATAACACATTCAATAAGAGACGAAACATTTTCTTTTCATGTTTCAAAAATGATGTAAATGTCTGAATAAGTGGGAGAATAGAAATACCAACAAATTGTTGGCTTCTTAAAATAAAACAATTTTCTAATTGGATTTAACTATTTTGTTATTTCGAAAGAAAGAGCTGCTACGTTTCTATGTTTTGAACCTCATAGTAACTGTGTTCAGCTACAGCCGAGAGCACTTACCGAGTGTTTTCACTCATTACTACTCTTTAACTACTTCAATTTTTTTGTTTAGCAAGAGAACAATTAACCTCCTCTGTTACCCTCTGTAAATAAGTGTTTACTCTAAAAAATATCTGTTTTAATTTTTCTCACATGTTCCGTGTTGAAAATGACATTTTATTAAAATGGTGAATTATAACTCTGGTATGAGCAGAGCATGATGGCTTGAATAAATGCCAAGTGCGACATTTAATTCACCCACGTTCAGTATTTTCAAAATCACTTGATATGAATCGTCACCAGGTGACACTGCGCGGCTCTGGGTGACTTCAGACTTTAGTCACATTGTTTATCAAATATTTTATACTTGTAATACCAAAACATTCAAATGGTTTAAATATTTTTCGAACGATAATGAATCCCACTTGTTGAACATTCATTTAATGATAATTAACAACAAATAGTTTTGCCATTTATTTGTGATTGAACATTGGTCATATTTTCATTTTCATATCAAGAATTTTTTTAATTTAATTGTTTTTACGTATCTTACGTTCTTACGTAATTGGAGAGTGAATAGCCAAGATTTTCTATAGATTAATAGAGAGTCCAAAATGTGTGCGAGAGAGAAAGGCATTTGTTCTCTATGCGCATGCGTCGAAAGTGACATCTGTCTAGATATAATAAATATTAATATTCTATTAAGATATAATAAATATTAAATATGTAAAGAAATTATATTTGTTTAGTTGGTACAAAGTTCGTCTGTCGGTAACACAGACGCTACTCACTCACGAACGCCATAGATGTCGCTGTAGGAATAACGGCCAACGGAGTTGATTTTTGGAGTGGACAGAACTCACGTTTTTAGTTATATTTATATATAGTTTATTCATATTTATATATATCTACATTATTCTACATCAATTTTATCATATTAACAACTGTCACGTATTATATCCTGACTTAACAACTGTCTCTTTCGACGCATGCGCAAAGAGAACAAATAGGAACATATACCTTTCTCTCTCGCACACATTTTGAACACACTTTCAGATCCAGCATTCTCTTGCCATATATATATATGCTCTAAGAATTGGCACTACAAATTAGGGATAGCGAACTTCGGAATTCGATGCGTTTTTTTTTCAATTTTTATTGAAATATTAGTTTATATATGTTAGTTTTCCTAGCGTTTCTATTTTCTTAAATATCCAAAAGTTAACGGAGATATTGCTTTTCAAAATTTGAATTTCTGCTTTACTGCTTAATGTTAGTTATCTTTATGACCTCACAACATAAATAAGTATTCGAGATAACAAGAAATAGTTGTCACGTCCTAGCTATATCCTAGCAAATGGGATCCTTATGTCCTTGTACGTGTAAAACTAAAATGAAAATGATTATAAATCTGATTTTACTATAATTAATCGGTCATTTCACATGTAAACACGCGATGGCGCATGGTAAATATAAGCTTGATTAAAATAGCTTATTTTCGTTATTAAAATATGCAGTTATATCTAAAATAAAAATAACGTGACTGCCATATATAGTGTCGCTTTGTTTAATTTGAGAAACGCAGATTTTAATAGCATCCTAAATGTAAATAAACAAAACCATCCCATCTGACCTTGCACTCGCCGAGACGCGATGCGCGTCTTTCTGTACAGAAATAGATATCCGTCAGACAGGGCAGGCTGGGGCAGGCAGACCACTCAAACAACGATTCACAATGGTCGTTGCCGATGGCGATGGCAGATACTCTATTAAGAGTAAGTTTAAGAAAAATTATGTGGTGGCAAAGAAACCATCAAATCAACATTGATACGCTCTGCTCTGGGTTTTCGTAATGAATACGTGATCGGTCGTATCAGTTTTTCAATGATAGATGGTGGCCTAGTTAAGACACTCTTTTCACATATTCAAGGAGACCTCCTTTGCTTTTATTTCTTTATACTATATTTGTTACTTTGTACAAATATCATTTTATTGTCTTGTAAGATATGTAAACACATAACTGTACTGGAGGAGTCGAGATAGCGGGTTCGAACTCGACCTAAACCTTCTTTCGTTTAAAGAAGCAGATGCGTCAGTCTCAGATGATTTATGTCTTAATAAAAGTTCGCGTATTAACAAAGGAAAATGTATTTATAAGATAAAGATCTGACTGCGGTGAAGATACACATAATCATACATCTGTTAGGCGGCGGTATGGTCCACATGGTCCATCAATCTTCAATGCAATAAAAAAACAGCCAACATGTTTAATATCCCTATTTTGTAACTTTTTAACGATATGAGTTAACATTAGAAGATTTTTAAAAGGCATATGTTTTCCAAGTTAGGTAACTTAGGTTGCAAAATAAGTTCCATACCTTGGAGTACGGCATAAATAGAGTAATTTAGAAAATGAACGGACATCTGTCATAACGGACTGTCGGAAGATTTCTTCTTAACGTTTAATAATTCATTAACTATTCTCTAAAGTACAAAAAGTTGCCGAACGCAATTTCCATTTCATTAACAATCTCGTGCAGGCATGTTTGTCAAAGGAAAAATGCAAGAATGATTAAATAAGATAAAATTCCTGGTGAATGGTATCTGCAACCATGTTAATAGGTAATTACAAAACAATAATTCGCGATTCATGTGAAATATGCATTGAATCGATATCGGACGATACAAATATGTAAATAGGTTTGAATTTCTTAAACAGTATACGACTTATTTACTTGGAAATTCTTTTCGTAATTGTTCTTTTAGTTATGTTTTTAATTCCTCGCAATGTTTAAGTTATTTTTTTTTGGAATGCAGCAGACTATTTGATGAGTGGACAATGAGAATGACGTTTTGTAATTATGAACCCAATTCTAAACAACAGAAAACAATGTATGTACTTGTACATAATATACTGCCTGCACTTCACTTCACATTAATCGTTAACGTATCATATGTTAGCATAACAAAATTTACTCCGCCTTCCAACCTCAAGTTGACGAAGTAACCACACAAGCGTCCGTCCCATCACCGTCGCCGTCGCCTTCGTGGTTTTATTCTCTGTACGAGTTACATACATACTCTATTTACAAATACCTAACCTCGCCACATAAATTGAAATCCGAGCAGCACGTTGCCAACCAATCACAAATCAGTAGTCCCAATAAAAATATTTTGCTAAACATGTAAAAAATAAACGTGTATAAATAACAAGTTGGGCAGACCCTATATAAACCCTGACGAGCATAATTCAACATTCAGTTGCGAATTTGTTTCCATCCAACCTGGTTCGGTGCATCATATTTTAGGGTCGGTTTGATTGTTCGTTGATTGACACGATTATTAATAGTGAATTTATTATAGAAAGTGTTTAATAAAAATGGAGAATAAGGTACGATGGTCTAACGAAGTGGAGAATCTTTACTCTCAATCTGCTAAATGGAGTATTAGTAGCGGTGTTCTGCAGCTACGGCGACTCCTGGGGCGACTGTTGAACGCGTGTCTTCGATACTGTCTAATAGTGTTCAAAATTCGAGTAAGACTACAACCCAGTCAGCCCCAGTGGCCGCAGAGCTATTCAATTTTCCTAGAGCCTAACAATAAATTGTGAATTTGCCTTCCTTTATTTTAAATATCAAGATGCTAAGTGAAAATGGTGCTAAAATTATAATTTAAAATATTTTAAATAAAAGTTTTTTTTGTCCAGTCCATTTGGTTGGTCGATGATTTTTTCGAATTTGATTTGTAACATTACTAATCTGTGTGATTATTCTAAAAGAAATGTTCTTTAACTGTTAACTGTTAAATGTTCATGGTCCGGCATGCTTCTAAAGTTTAGTCTCAGTTTGTTCGGTGTGGGACGTGATGTTTATTCGTTTCTCACACCAATTGAAGCTTCAAGAAGGTTGAAGTCATTGTATTTGTATTGTATTTTATTTTCAAGGCATTTTATTTATTGTAGTCTTGTTAACTGTCACTTTCCTTTCATTGAGTCACATTACAATGTCTTATTTATTTAATATTTTTTTTAGGCTGCTGATGATGCCGCTGCTCCTGCACAAACTCCAGCTGCTGCAGATGAAAAACCAGCAGCGGAAAGTCCTGTTGAAAGCAAAGCCGCCGCCACCACCGAGGAGGCTGTCGCTGCTGTAGTAGCACCAAAAGAAGAACCGGAAACCAAACCAACCGGCGAACCCGAAGTAAAAACAGAGGAACCTAAACCAGAAGAAGTAAAAGTACCCGAACCTGTACCAGAGCCAGTCGTTGAAGAGAAGAAAGAGGAACCAGTTGCCGCTGAACCCGTTAAAGAACCAGAGGCAGTGGTTCCTGCTACAACTGAAGAAAAAGTTGAGGAAAAACCAGTAACGCCTGTAGAAGAAAAACCTGCTACTCCAACACCTATTGCAGAAGAAAGTAAAGTAGTAGAAGAACCTGCTGCAAAACCTGAATCTGAACCTGAATCCGTACCCGCACCTGCACCCGAACCTGAACCTGAGGTAGTTGAAGTATCTGCTCCCGTTCCTGAACAAGAACAAAAGGATGAGCCTAAAGAGGTTTGTGAAGTAGTTCCCCCGCTACCTGTGTCTCTTCCCCCATCCCAGGTGTCGGTATTTGCTGAATCCACAATGGCTTCAGAAACCAATCCTCCTCAGAAACCTAGTGAATCCTCTGAAATCCCAGTGCACATTCCACAGCTTAATTCTGAAGCTTCTCCTGTACCAAAAGAATCTTCTACCGCTGAATCTATTCCTGCTCTTTCATTAGAAAATACGCCTTTATCACCACCACCTGCACTTACAAAAGAAACTATTTCCGTCGAGGAAACCATTTCTAAAACCATTCAAAACGTTGAAATTCCGATTGATGTTGCCGTTGTACCCGCCTCTGTTGACGTAACAAAAAAATTCGAATGCGCTTCCCCACTCCCAGTCAAATTAGATGACAAAATTACTTCTAGTTCTATAAATCTTGAACCAGAAATAGTCGAATCATTAAAGAAAGAAATTACAAAAGAAATTGTTGAAGAGACATCTTCCGTATCTGTAAAATCCGACCCATCTGAAGTATCACCATCACAAGTTACTTCAGATCTACCTAAAATTTCACTTGCGGATGTACCACTACCTCCAGTGGAAGCAAAAGATTCTGTGACACCTCCTCCAACACCTGTGGAACTCCTCCCACCAGCAACTGCTGCTGCATCTGCTGATGAAAAATTAGTAGACTCTTTAGAGCAAATAGATGTAAAGACAGATGATATAGCTTTACCAGCACCTCCAGCAGAGGAAAGACTGACAGATTCTTTAGAAAAAATTGCACCCCCAGAAGAGCAACTTATTGATTCATTGGAAAAAGCTGATGATTCTGTTCCTCTAGTTGTTAAAGAGAAAGCCCCTGAAGACCAGCCCGCTCTTGTTACAGAAATAATTTCTGAACCTTTAAAAGTAGAGAAAACAGAATCGTCACCTGCAACTGTTGACGCAGAAGCAGAAGTAGAAACTCCACAGGTAATTAATGATAGTATTGAGGCTGAAACTAAAACTGAAATTTCTAAACTATTGGATGATCTACCTTCACCTCCATCCAGTATTTCCGTATCGGAAGATTCTCTTCCCCCACCACCGGCAACGCTTATGTCTTCCCTAGAATCTCAGCCGTACGATTCACTGGAAGCTTCCATTCCCCTTCCGTCTTCCACAGAAATAGAAAATAGTACTAAGGAAGTAACGTGTGATAAAACGTGTGCGTCTAATCAAGCTCTGAGTGAGAGTCCTCAAACAGCAACAGCAGCAGCTGAGCTTGCCGCTTCTCTAACACTTTCAGAAAATTTAGAAACTTCTCGTGCAAGTAAAGTAGAACAATCTCTCGAGAGTACCTTAGTTCCTACAGATACTATTATTCCCGATATTCCTAGTGATGCCCTTGTAGATGCTAACGAATTACTTCCAACTGACACTATTGCTCCATCCGAGTCTACTGTAGTTATCACCCCCCTACCTTCTGATGCGGCTAGTCCCATTCCAAAATGCGAAACATCTCCATTGCAAGAAGCAGTTATAAATCCAGACGAGATTGTATCAGTCGCAAATGTATCAGAATTGACAGCTAAACCTTCATTGACAAACCTCGAACCCGGAAACGAGACTGGCAAACCAGATCCAGAAACAAAAGCAGATCCATCTAAACCATCTTCTCTACGTGTTATAAAAGTGGCCGATTTAACTTTAGATGATTCAAGCGATGTTAATTTGAATTCTTCCGGACAATCCGAATCTTTACCGAAGTTATCTACTGAATCCCCTATCCCCGAAACAAATGCACCTGAAACAAGTTTGCTGTGTCCAGAAGCCGTTACACCTGAGAACAACACAGCAGATCTACCGCAACTGGAGCCAACTTCATTGCCGGAAGCTCTACCTGAACCATATTTATCTGCTTCACTCTCAGGAACTTCTAACCAGGTGAATAGCCGTGAAATTCTGACCCAAATCCTCTACCAAAATATATTAGCATACATAGACTCGTACAATACAGTACAGTACAGTACAATATGTGAAATATATGAAGTTTTCGTATGAAGTATTTAAGTGTCTAACATCCCCTAGTTTTAGTTTACTCTGGTTATTTATTAATCGCGTGGCCATTTTGATGGCAGATTTATATTTATTGTGTTTGTGTTTCAGGACTGATATATTCGGATGCAGTAGTTTGTCAGTTTTATCCTTTCCTTATCCAGAAATCGTCCAAAATATCTTTATAATCTATTTCTGTATTTTTCTGCTCGTTTCTGTTCTTTTGATTACAGTTTCTTAACTAATACCCTGACATATAGATCATTTATTGATTTCACACACATCTCTCACATACATATTTTCATTTCATTACTATTTATCCTCATTACATCATCTGCTTTTTCTAACTCACTAATCCTGCAAATTTCAAACCTGCAACACTAACTGTTGTAAAGAAAAGCATACATTTATATATTCTCATAAAATGTGGGAACTCATGCTTATAAGAACGATTTAAATGTAGCCACAGTTCAAAAAGTCGTACTCTCCTCATGTGTAAAGTGTGTAAAATATTATCTCGTGTGTAATTTAGTTCGTTCTTATAAGTATTAAGTATTTCTACGGTCATTATTAAAGTTTTAGTAACGAATGAACTAAGTTTATATGAAATTTGCATGAATTTATTATTTACATGTGCCGTCCAATTACAAAATTTATCATTATTGCTTTTTATTATCATGTAAAACTCGCTGATTTATTTTTCCAATTGTATTTAAAAGAAGTTCAATACAGGATATAAAAATCTAGTAAAGATATGTTTAATAATCTCTAATATTGATCGCTTGGAATTTTGTTTTGGATATCGTGTTCCTTACTAATGTTTGTTGTAACTTGTGTACGAAAAAGCAGCTGCTATCATGCAAATAACATTTACTTTGCTTTTATGAACCGATCAGTATATTAAGTTGATTACACAGATTTTGGAGGTTGGAGGCGGTGAGAAAATAGCCGAAATCTCTGCAACAGAAAGTGTACAAGATGCGGAACCAATCGCGGCCCCAGCCAGCGAGCCTGTAGCGCCTGTAGAGCCTGCACCATCTGCAGAAGTTGAATCAGTTTTAACACAGGTATTACTTTAAAAACAAAATCAGTAAAAACTGGAATATGTTTTAACTTTGTTTATCAGCATCTAATGTTTTGTTATGATTTGTTTCCAGGAAACTCCAACAATTGAAATACCATCACAGGACACGTCTCTCGCGGTCGCTGATCAGTAGATGTCGTAAAAATATTAACCTATATTATATTTAAGAAAAAAAAAATATCATTTTTTTTTGTAACCAAATAAATTTTTTGATATATTTTGGATCATTCCTAAGCCAAAATGAAATTTTATCAGTACAGTGGCCCCCCGTCCTTTTTTTCGCCAAGAGTGGTGCCCAGACTGGACCAAAATGAAAACAACGCTGCCAATCAATTTTTAATAAGTACTTTTTAAAAAGTTTGTCGTAGCGCTCAAAAATTTATAAGAAACTTTTGTATACAATTAGGAAATTTATAACAAAATAATCAAAAACATTAACTGATCAAGAAAATAAAAATTAATTAATAGTAGGGCCATAACTTTTTTATTAGGTATTTGTATTTATATATTGAAGTCCTGTTGTTAGATTTTGGACCCAATAATTGATTTTTAAAATGTATTTTTCGTTTGTGTAATCTTCAGGCAGGATTAACATTTTTAAGACGTCGTTTTATCTAATAAATTTTTGTATATTGAATCCAAATAGGCTAGACATTAGATATAGATCAGCTTGGATGTTTTTAACATCACAATGATGATAATATATACTACACATTTTTGATATATCATAATTTTTTTTTGTAATACATTGATCCATCACAATCTTAACAATTTTCTTTGTTTTTTTAAATATTAATTAATATATACATATATACACGTGATACAATGACCCATGTATCTCGAAGTTAACAAACATCATCTTAATTTAATGTTAAAAAGGGTCTAATGATAGGATGCTTGATGTCAAATTATATATAACATATATTATATATGTAAAAAATGTGGGGCAGCTCTAACCGTTCCAAGTAAATTTGTAAACGGTCTGCTCATTGTCAGAGAATGAAATACAATACAATAAAATACTGAAATTAGAACAATGCTTCTTGGATTTGACAAGATTATTGTGATTTAAATGTATTGAAAAAGTCACCATTATTCCTAACTAAATCAACGAAGTGTAATTTTAAATGTTTCGAATGTTAAATACTGTTTCTTTTTTAAATTTAAATAGTAAAATAAAATTATTGTAAATTGTTTAAAATAATTAATTTAGCCAAAATCACACATTTATCATAAACCATAAATGTATAAGATCGATGTATGAATGTGTTTATAAATATCTTTAAATATACAATTTCGAATTAATATAATATTACTCAAGTTTTATTCTAGTTTAAAATGAAGAAACCTTCCTTCCCATTCCTTCCTGTAAGAGAAATCTAATAATTAAATTGCATGCGTTTTTATTCTAAAAATTTATTAAAATTCGCAGTCTTATGTGACACTTAAAAAGAAATGGGGTAAATTAGGTAAAGAATAATAAGTTTTTATTTTATTTAACCTTGCTAAGGTAGACATAATATTGAAATTTGATTGTTCCTTGAAATAGCTGTAAATAATATTTGATATTTTGATATATAAATACATATGACAGAGATTTATGAGCTGTAAGGTTGGTAACCTTACACAAGGATTGTGATGTCACATGCACTTGGAATGTTTACAACGTTGAATCCCTTTAATAATTAAAGAGACAAAATGACTTTTTTACTTGTTAATATCTCTTAACATATAAGAAGTTATTAAAAAATAATTGAACATTTGAGGTTCTAGTACCCCACTTTATCAATATTTAGTACACTTTTATAGAAATTAAGACATAGGACACAAGCCCATTAAGAAAATATTTATTTGGTAAACATTGGATACAATATGATGCTCTCAATTTCTTAAGATGAAAGAAAGTTATACTCTTGATGAAATTGGCAAATGTGTTATATTTTTAATTTTATCAAAACTAAGATAATCTGCATTTCTTCAGGTGAATGAAGATCTTGTTGAAATTGATAAATATTTTATATTTTACCAAAAATTAATTTTTCTGCTACTCTTCTTGTGAAAGAGATTACTTTAAATGTTTGTAACAATATTTATTTGTACTTTGTCAACAACTTAATGTAAATTGTTTATCATATAAAATATTTATTAATTAATTGATATATTAGTAATTATCAGTAATTATTTTATTAAAAGTAATTGTTTAGGAATAATATACTTAAAATACGCCATCTATTAAACAAAAGATATAACAGATAAAGTTAATCATTTCTTTTATAGATGGTAGTATCAGTATACAACTATTGTTTTATATAAATATATTCAGGTGACGCATTTTTAATATTCAATATTTTCATGTTTTAACAAGGTTATACAAGGTAAATGATGTGTTTCAATTACCGCTACTAGAGCGTCAACGTTCGTGTTCGTGTACGGATGCAGGATGCATGTCTTGTGAACATGAACTATGTATACATTCACTTATATTACATTCCTACCCTAACACGCATATGTGATCCCCAGATTAATCGTGCTGTTTGCCGCATCAACGGTACAATGGATGTCTGGCCGGTACCTTAAACATGACCGAAGCATATATTAGGACGCTTTTATCTATTTATTTTAGTATTTACCAACAATCAATCAATATTAGTCGTAGAGTACGAGTTCAAATATTTGCCGAATAGCAATATATTTGAATATATTGCATATGAATATATGCAAAAGCCACTAATATTTGCCGAATAGCAATATATTTGAATCCCAACACGCATCTGTGAACCCTACGATCCCATATATGTTTGAATTGTTCATATTAAACAGAAAACGAAATTTAAATGTTAAATAGATTCGTTAAGTTTTTAATATTTAATAAAATAAAAACGCCAATGTACTCGTACATTAATTAACAGATATTTCAATAAAGAATTAAGAAATCATCCTCTAAAATATCAGTTCCCTACCCTATCGCTAATAAGCACTAATAAGTGTTAATAAGATTTATAAATCTTTAAAATTTGTGATCTAGACGTTCGCGTTTTCAGCTTAATAATAAAACAATAGCACCTATTCAAAATTGACAACGTTCGAATTCCAAAATACAACACCATGAAATCTTAAGTACCACAGTTTATTTTCCACTCAAAAATGTCATTCGCTTTTATAATAAAAATTCACAATAAAAAATATCTCATTTCAAATTTCAAGTTACTATGCGTTAAATCCATATCATCCGAAGTAAGTTCTCGACGAATAGTCGTGACGGGTCTGGGCGCAATCTCTCCTGTGGGTTACACTGCGATCGAGTCCTGGAAGAACGTCCTGGACGGTGCTTGTGGTATCAAGAAACTCGGCACCAAATTCTCATCGCTACCATGCACCATAGCAGGTTATATCCCTCTGGGAGTGAACCAAAATCAGTTAAATTTGAGGGATCATTTTCATAAAAGTGAGCTACAGAAAATGACGAAAGCCACTGCGTTTGCTACTGTAGCTGCCGAGGAAGCTTTAAAAGATGCAGGCTGGCGCGCAAGTAAAGAAGAAGATCTGATGCGAACGGGCGTCGCTATTGGAACAGGATTGGTGGACATGGAGGAAATATGCCACACAAATTATATTATGCTGAAACGTGGATATTCCAAAGTGAATCCTTACTTCATTCCGCGAATGTTAAACAACATGACGGCTGGACAAATTAGCATGAGGTACGGCTTCCGAGGGCCCAATCATTCTGCGTCTACGGCATGTGCAACAGGAGTTCATTCCATTGGCGACGCATATAGATTTCTTAAGTGGGGGGACGCAGACGTAATGGTGTGTGGAAGTGCAGAGTCTTGCATTTGTCCGTTGTCGATTGCCGCCTTCTGCAGGTTACGGACCCTGTGTACCAGATTCAACAAAGACCCCGATAAGGCATCAAGACCGTTTGATCGAGACAGAGACGGTTTCATTTTAGGGGAAGGCTCGGGAATTATAATACTAGAGGAACTGCAACACGCGTTAGACAGAGGGTCGAACATTTATGCGGAAATATTAGGGTATGGGATGTCTTCTGATGCTTCACATGTAGCAATCCCTAGAGCAGATGGGTCTGGACCTTATTTAGCGATGTCAAGAGCTTTAAAAGACGCAAATGTTGACGCCAGCAGTGTGGGATATGTCAACGCAAATGCTACATCCTCTACAGTTGGAGATGCCGCAGAAGCAAAAGCAATTAAAAATCTATTTGGTGAAGAATCTAAAAATGTGTTCATTTCTTCAACAAAAGGGTCTACTGGTCATTTATTAGGTGCCTCTGGTATCATTGAAACCATATTCACAGTGATGTCGGTAGCCACAGGTAACATTCCACCCACAATAAACCTAGCTAATGTAACGCCAGACATGGAACTGAATTATGTCCGGGATAAAAGCCAGATGTGGACACAAGAAAACAGAAAAATAGCTTTGAAGAACGCAATAGGTTTTGGTGGAACAAATGCTAGTTTATGCATTGCTGAGTTTAGCAATCCTCAGTTACAAACAGATGTTACAGAAAAAGAAATTAACGTAATGGAAGCAGAAGGTGTTAATGTAGAAGCATAACTGGAAGGGGCAGCGTCTTGTACAGAAAAGTTGTCATAATAAATAAGCAGTGTAAAATAAAACAAAAAAATTGTAAAATGTTTTAAATAAGTCAGTTACTTTTTTTGTATTTTTTTGTAAATCTGATCAGATATTTTGTTCCACACATAAAAATAATTACATTATTGTTACGAATGTAATTTGCCCTGTCTTGGTTAAGCTTAGACTAATATCTTTACAAAGAATAGTTGAACGAATAAAGAATTGAAGATTAAACAATCTATACAATATTTAATTGTTTACAAGATTATTTCTTTTTGTTAAAGAAGCTCAATTTATCTATGCAAGAAGTTTTGAACAAAATGAGATGATTTGAAATAATTTAAAAGTAGAGTAAAACAGCATAATATATTTTTAGGTTTTATTTGAACTGTAACATCAGTAAACATTTAGAATTAAGTTTTTTGTATTTGTTTTAAGAAGTTTAAATTTTACATCATTTATGTCAATATAAGAAAAATTTGTTGCAACTATAATTTTTTATGGACTAGGTGTAAAAATCCAATTTGCAATTAATTTATCTTTTAACAAATGTTTAATAGTGTGTATAATATATATATAGATATAGAAATTTTGTAGTTATTTATGTAAAGAATATTTTTTTCAATTTGTATATAATTGTCTATCCTATTGAAATTAATAGCGTTTACGTACAATAGAAAGTAGGTCCCTGCATTTATATTATTTTCATACATATCGCTCCGCCTTGTTGTATGCACAAATACATTTAAAAATTCATTACACCAACTGAATAAAATGGGCTCCTTTTGAATCCTAGACACATGTTACATTTTATTTAAAAGTATTATAAGATTAAAATAACTTTGTAGTATGAAAGACATTCAATTTAAATAAAAAACGAAATATCATAGAAAATCACCCCCCTACTTTGGAATCGTAATAATTTAAATGTATCTAGAATTATTCGCAACATTAATCTTGCCGCATTATTCGTAATGTTTCGCTTAATTTTTTAATTAAAATATGATCTTAATTTAATGAACGTCATTTACACGTTTTTATCCCGCTTCCAAAAATTCGCGTTGATGTTCGAATGAATGTTTCCTTACAAATGCTTGTGAATTTGTGTAAGTACATTCGCTTTAGACATTTGTCTAAATAAGACGAATGCGTAGACGGGAGGTTTAGGCGTTTCGCAAATTACCACAAAAAATAAGAAAAATAATTGATTTTTTAAATTTTAAAGCATTTAACTATGTTAATATTTTCCTTTAAAAATAGAAATAAATATATTTACGTGTAGCGTTACAATAAGAGTTTTAGAAGTAAATTCAATAAAGATAGTAATTAATATTATGTCTTTATTATTATACTACGCCGCCCTTTTCAAGTAGTTCTCATATTTTTCACAATAATGAATCCCTAATATCAAAATTGAGTGAAAAATATCGAATACCTTTGTGGAAAATGTACAAAATATCGTTCATTTAAGCATAAACACAAAGTTTTCAAACGGTTTTACTCCAATAGCTTGATTCTTTATTAAATTAGACTTATTGTTAGCTAGTTAAGAATATCATGAAGCAGTTTTAGAGCACAAATTAGGAAACTTTGATTTTGAAAAGTGATCTGCATTTATTGAACGATATTTTGCATAGAATTGTTCTATTAGATATTAGTTAAAATCACAGAAAATTTCGTAAAATAGTTACTTAAATAAAATTCTAGTCTATATGCATGCAGAGTTTTGTTTTGGAATAATATCTATATTTCTTTACAGAAAAATGTAATTAATATTAAAAATATGTACATTCATTTCAAATAAGTTGAACTAGAAACCCAATATTAAAGTATGTTTATTTATTTACTTGAAACAATAGAAACGAGTCCGGTTTATTTAAAGATGCATCTTTGAAACAAACATTACTTTACTACCTTTTTATATAAATATATATTCTGTAGCGTAGGAACTAAAGTTTGAAGTATATTTTACATTTTGGAAATGATTTGGAACATGAATCACCTCTTTGCATGAATGTTATAATCATTAATACACTAACAACGTATAAAAATAAAAGGACACAACAAACAGAAACTATCCTAAAGAATAATCTTAAAAAAGTAAAAAAGAAATTGCCTTTGATACAAAATATATTTATTTATATACAAAATGTAATTTATTAATTTTCTAAGTATAACTTGGTAAGAGAATTCGTAATAAAAATGACAAGAATCTTATTATATAAATATATACATACATAAACTTAAAGGCGATGATGTACAAATACAAAACAATAAATAAAATAAATAAAAACTAAATTGTACAAAAATCAATTTAAGTAAATATAAATCGTATATAATTACATAACAATTCTGTTTCACTACATTTAATGAATATTTGAAAAATCTTTGAAGTATTATTAGTTAAGTACCCATACACATTTGTATGTAATAATCGAATGTACCAAGTTTCATTTATAAAAGAACTTCGCCCGCCCTTTTAATATAGCACCGTTCAGATTGTAGACATCGAAAGGACAAAACATTACAGAAGAAAGCATATCAGCTAGTTGAAGAAGCACATCACATCACAAGACATTAAGAACTTAATGCAGATGGACATTTTGTTAGTACAGCAAAGTACAAAATAAAAGAAAGCGGTCATTTCTCATGACTAACAAAAATTAACTTCAATTACACTTAGAATTATTCGAAAAGTGCTTACACACTTAAGCAAAGCTACAAGCTTTCTATATCATTAAAAGATTAAATATCACTTATTTTGTTTATATAGAGCGTGCAAATTCATTTGAAATATTTTGTACTTCACTGCTGAGATAGATATTGTTAAATTAATAATTGATACTAAAAGCATTTTGTAACGGTATTTTTTAATTTTTTTTGCTTTTTTATTATTTTTTATGTATATTCATTTGAATAAAAGAAAAGTGTAACCAAATTAATTATGCAAATACAATACTTTGAAACTGTTTGCATAAATAAACCAAATGTGACAATATTATATAAAAATAAAGTATAAAATATAGTTAATGTCATGAAGATGTCCAAAATATATATGAAGAATTTGTACCAAGCTTTGGTGCAACCATGAGGATACATCAATTAAAAAACTGCTTCTTAAATTTAATAAAAAAAGTTCTATTTAAAAAAATAATATAAATAAATAATGAAAAATATATAATTATGTCATATTAACACCTAGAGCTCTACTGGAGTATTCGTATACCACATAGCTAATAGAAACAGCTGGCATCACTTTTATAAAATTGGGAGTCATCCCTCTATAAAGTCCTAGGGGACCCTCAGTTTGTATAATGTTTTTAAAAACAGCTGCCATAGTGCAACTCATCTCTTTCGGACACGCACTACTTGTAATCACTTTAGCTTGCAGTCTCGTTCTAACCAATGCCAAAGGATAACTACAAACTTGTCCTAAAGTACTCGAAGCACTACCACAAGCCAACAGCAGCAGCATGCCTGGCTCCTCGTTATTACTATGAGTATTTAAATATTTATTTTTTAATGTTTCATAAACTGCCAGATCAATTCCAGCGTATGGAATAATGCCCAACATGTTAGGTACATATCCTCTGTAGAAACTACGCAAACCCTCTCTTGCGTATATCTTCTTGGCTGCATCCACGATGCCTTTGTATTGGCCAGTCGTTCGCAATGCTAACCTTGTTTTTAACATCTCCAAGGGATATATTGCGGTTTGAGATATACATCCTGCACTGGCTCCTGCACAGAACCTTTCATAAATTGTCATATTTCGTTTTTCACTTCCACGAATCAGACGTTTCACTTTTTCATATGCTGCAAACTTGATTGCAGATTCTGGAGCTATTTTTAATATATTTATTCCGTTTCCTCTCCATAGACCTTTAAAGCCGCCCTCTCGAAGCATGTTCTTCATGCAGTCGGCTATCCTTTGTTGACTAGATTGAACCTGCAACGACAAAGGATTAAGTTAAAACTGGAGCCAATTAAAATGAGTATTGCAGTTGCATTGAATAAGAGGATCTTACCTGCAGAAAGACTTTTAATCGATCTAAAGGCGCAGTGCATGTTCTCGAAACAGCCCCGGCTACTCCACCAGCTACCAAATGACGCCACCATTTTCCAGTTTGTAATTCATTTTGGGTGAAGTCATCAGGAACATTCATATCCTCCCCAATATCCAAGTACTTTAAAATAAATTTCACATAGATTAGACATTGACATCTGACTAAGAATCATCATTAGTGTAATTATAAATTATCATGTAATGCAAATTTCTTATTCTATTTCATATAGTGTAATTAAGTCTATTTAACGAAGAAACAAATTATTTTTAATTTAAAAAGAAATTTAGGTTTCAGTAAAACTATTGTCAATTTCAAATGTTCATGTTTGAGTAGGTATTGTTGCATGCATTTTAGGCGTCGAGAGTAGAGGCTTGTGGATTATAAATATTTTTGCGAAGGTTTTCAAGCTAATCACAGCATAAATAATTAAGAATTACTATAAACCAAAACTACTAAATCGATTACGACATATTTTTAGCATTATAAAAATTGTTAAGTTATTAGTTCCTTAGTTTGATGAAACATCTAAAAGAACTACCTATGAAGGAAGAATTTCAGAAATTCTAAGTAGTTAATATGTAATCATCTTCTCAGAGTAAATATGACATAACCTACAAATTTATAATTATGTTTTTCTTATTACTAATCAACCAAGTTAGTAACCAACCAATTTAATAACTGCGACTGTTCAAGCATATTTGTTTATTTTTCTTATTATATACATAAACAAATTCTAGTTTGTTATTATATTGAAATATTGATTAGAACCAAAATACGATTGGTTACAAAATACGTAACTCTCTCTTGAACTAGTCGAGGACATTAGGTTAGACCGCTGGAGCATTTTACAAGTGTATTAGATCGCAAAGTCCAACGCCTTATCACTTAATATCTGTACACAATTAACACTACTACGCAGCAGTTGTCATAAATTTAGTCTAGACATCAATGTTTAATATAATAACAAAACAAAATCACAATAGACGAGATCATTACAATTATTCATCATCACCTGATAAATTTAATAGAATTTAATACAATATGAAATTATTTACGTACTCTTTTGCACATAAATATGCGTAAATATTAGTAAGTTTTTTTTACATAAAGTGTTCATCAATATATGAAGTATATATTTCAAAGTATACTTCCCTAGAAGACTGTTAAAATTTATTTTTAACTTATAACTTTTTAACTTACAACAAAACTATTTACAAAATCTTTGCGGGAGATATAAGAGTTCAAGATAAGCAAAAAAAAAAAAATATCTTATTTTCAAGATAGCGACTGAATAGGCTATCCCACATTCGAAAACTCAAATTTTAATTCAGGTTTGACGTTTTTAATAACAAAAATTACTGCCTTCCCAAAATGCACAGTTAATCCTATTTTAGCGACGTTCTTACCGTAGTATGTGTAGATCAATAGAGATCAGTTTGAGATAAATTTAATCACATATGTTCATGGACCAACGGCAAGGTCAACAAATGACGATACGACCATGCATATTACATCATATGCACTGTACGCAATACCGCGAACCAGATTGGACCGCATCTTTTATTTAATAAAGTAAGCTTTAAATGACAATTTAAATAATAAAATAAATCAAATTATTTTTATAGTAATTTCTCCTAGATCTCATAAGTAGGGTTGCCCACTTTATGAAGAACCAGTTGGCAATCCTACTTGAGTCATCGAATCATATATTTTAGAATATATATTTAATTGATAACATTTAGCATTCTTAAATACAATATTTCTAATCTGCCTGTTATCATTATCTGGATAATTTCCGGTAGATACTGGAATATTGGAGAATCAATTTGTTAAATTTAATTAAATGCATGTTTTCATTATAGAGCTTCTTCTTCTTCATTGCAGATAAAACATAAAAAGTGCTGACTGTATTTATACGATAAAGGCGCTCCCACACTGGAAGTGTATGATTGTGAATATTTACAAATAATTGGAAAATTAAAATTTGAATTTTGAATTTTAGAAGATATAATAAACCCGAGGTGTCGCTCAAAGCCTTTTGTATTCTTTCTTATGTTGAGTCGCCGAGAATTTTAGTTCTTAGAAGATATAATAATTCCGTCGCTAAAAGCGCTTTCTTCCGTATCGAACAATTTTACTTAAAGTGACAGTCCTCTGCTCAGAGCTAGAACGTTGAAATTTGGTATTCGGGCTCTTTTAAGAATCTCTTTAAAGAAAAGAAACAGAAAACCAAATTCTTCCATTGCCGGCGGGGGCTGGAGGCAAAAACCGGAAACGTGTATATTGAAAAGAGATAAAGCGCTATAATTTAATATATGTATTCGTGAATATGAACCAAATGGTTTTCTCTGTCTAGAGATAAAATATAGATAAAACATGAACTTTTATCAAGAATTTGGATTTACATTTCCACATATTCTTTAGAGGGGTGCGAGGCAGGGGAAGAAACAAATGAAACTTTATATGTAAAATATTGGATAAAGCCAAAGTAGTTTGTTATTTTTTAAATCTGCAATTTACATCCAGTTGTAGAATTGAATTAGGAGTGTGAGCGTCGGAAGCGCTGGGGGCCGTTATTAAAGTAGTACAAAACTTGAGAGCGGGACGTTAAAATATATGAAGTCAAGTCAAAAGTAAAGCATTTTGATTTAAAAGTTTAAATCGAAGAAATTTAAATTTCTTCGATTTAAACTTTCAGCCTACGTATGTTGAAAAGATTGACTCGCAAAACTTAAAAAGATTTACTTAAAATTTTGATACAACGTTGCATTTGAATATGCGCGTGTCGAAAATCGAATTCATTTCTTTCATTTTTTCCACTTGATCATCTGCGTTTTGGTCTGTGTGTGTGAGTTTTATTTACTTTCCCATTTATGACTAACAAGCCCACCGCATGACAAAATATTACGTTGCCAAGTTACGAAAGTTATTGCCGGTACACGTATGTTGTTTTAAAAAAATATCAATTTTAAACTTATGTATTTATTTTACTAACTTGTTAAATAATCTAAAAAACAGTTAACTTATATATATCAGCATTTTTTGGTTCGGTAAAACCGTTCTTGAGATATACTTTAAAGCGATGCGATCTTTTACCTTGTTGTCATCCTGTATGTTAAATATGCGCACTTTAATTAAGCCGTACCAAACGATGCGATGAACATTTGATTCAAATGCTTGCCTCCAACGTTCAACGATTGACATGGCATGTTTCGTACTACACGGTTGAACGATCACACTGACACTGTTTAACAAAAACTTTGAAGTAAATAAAGAAAATCTTCCTTTGTTGGACGATTCGTGTTGCAGTTGCCTTTTGACGCGGTTTAAAGGACAGACAACAGCCCGAACTTGTTCCAACGTGAACGTTGGACACATTTAGTTCCAGTTCCGACCACACAATGCGTCCAACGTTGTAGCATCATTTGTAATTTGGTAATTTAAGTTAAAGACACTTATTTTAACATAATATTTAAATTTTATCAAATTCTGAAGAAAAATGGTTTTTCTAGTGAACCACCGTAAGATAGTCGGGCTAACTTCAATTTGGGAAACACAGATTTCATTAACAAAAGTCAGCTAAAAGGAAGAGATTATTATATGTTACATCTAAATTTAAGTAAGAAGAGTTGGTTTAGAAATGAGTCCCGCAAAATTATATCAACTATAATCAGAATCAAAAGTAATCATTGCAAAACTCCAGCTCACCTGTACAAAATTAATATTAAATCTGACGATAGATGTCAATGTGGTGAAGAAGGAACTTTGGATCATATTATATTTGAATGCATAAATTATAGCTTAGAAAGATCAAAATTGAATAGTGATATATTAGATGTGATTAAAACTTTTCCTGTTAATACTAAATTTTTGTTAAGTGATTCAAAATTAATTAGTGAATTATTGAAATATTTAGAAATGTGTAAAATTGAATTATAAATTATAAAAGATGTATAAAAAATGTTTGATGGTGGCTATGACGTAAGAAAGTCAGGGCAAATAAGTAAATAAATATAAAAAAAAAAATCGGGCTATTCGGTACGGGTTATGGGGATATGACAGTGCTAATATCTCAGTGTCTATCTTTGTACGACAAAAAAATATTCCCTTACAGCAGTCGTGTTCTCTCTTTCACTAAGCTCGATTTAGTAATTAGCTTAATAAATTAAAGAACAACCTTTGACGCCGGCAATTCACACTAATCCTTTCAAGGTTAATGCTAGCTAATTGTTCGTACACAAAAAACAATTAACATCATTATTTTCGTACAAGTCAATCCAAGAGCCAAGCCTGGTAATGTCACGGCGGTTTATTAAATAACCGTTAATTCTATCAAAAACTAGACAGGCATACCTAATAATAGTAGTTAAAACTAATTATGCTAAACAAAAGCACCCATTGATCAGCCGCCTCGACGATGGTGATCTTTACGCATTTTTTGCAAGTTTGACTAAATTTCTTGTACAAACAATTGGTCATATGGTTTATGACGTCACATCTCGTGCTATATATTTACGTTGTAGAAGATAAAAAATGTTTAACAACGAAATTAGGATTACATTCTTTTTATGTGTCAAATACTTTGTGTGGCAGTAGTAGTTCAATCTTTATACGGATCTTGTTAACGGCACGTTGATTGCAATCTCAAAAGCACCTATAAAGATCTAATCATACTACAACGAGCTGTGCAGTATGTTTAGACTGCATGTTATTACTACGAGTACATAACTCGAAAGACCCAGTCTAACCACACGTCACGTATACAGTCAATATTCTAAGCTCCGAGCGAAATTTCTATTAGTGACTGTGCATTCGTATTCAACAATATTTGCAAATGTTGAGATACCGTCATTATTCCTACGATATCTGTTTCCATGTTTCCCCCCTCCCTGATGTTCAGTGACCAAATTATCCACATATAAGTCCAACAAAAAAAAGTACTCATCCTTATTTAGTATTTATATAAAATTTTGTATGCAATATCGGGATTTATTTTTTACTATGAATACAAGATCACAGTGAAAGTAGTGCTGTGAGTAATATACAATCAAAATTACTATGTGAGCATAGTACCTATAATGGTATTATGACAAAAATTCATATGTAAATATTAAAAATTACTATGACTAGAGTAATATTTATTTGAATCTATTTGTCATAAATTTAAAATATATAAAATGCCAGGAATTTTTGTCATAAAATTATTGTAGTATTCTAGTACTATGTCACATAGTAATTTTTACTGCATGTACTTACAGCGCAGTGTACATTCACCGCACCGCACCGTCTTTTTTAACTTAATATTACTCTATCTCTCTTTTCGAGATCATACATAAACGTCCATATGTTATTTCTGTATATGGTATGAGTGTATCACACTATATGGTATGAACATGACGAAGAGAGTGCCTTCCGTGTGGGACCCGATAATCGTCTCAAACGACAGGTAGAACTATACCTAAACGTGGAATGTTAATATGTGTTTGTATACTCAACAATACATACGAGGTTTGTTCAAAAAATAAGGTGAGGCAAAAATTTCGCGGGCTACGTACATTCGATTATCGATTTTTTTATTTTGTTATGTTGGTACACTCGTCTCAAACATATGTTCACAGTTTTAACTATATAGCACATTTAGTTTGTTTGTGAGAGGCATAAAAGTTAGAAGTGTTTTGCGTGTTCGGCGATTTTCTGCTGTCGAAAACATGGATCAAAGAGTTTGCATTAAATTTTGTGTGAAAAATGGAATCAAGTGCTCAAAACACTTGAAAAGTTGAAAGTGGCATACGGTGAGTCTACTTTAAGCCAAAAAAATGTTTACAAATGGTACAAGCTTTTCACAGAAGGTCGAGGAGATGTGAATGACGACGCTCGCCCTGGACGCCCCAGCACATCAACAACCGATGAAAATGTTGAGGAAATGAAGAAAATTGTTATGGAGAATCATCGAATCACTATTAGAGAAGTTGCTGAGGATGTCGGCATATCGGTTGGCTCATGCCATGCAATTTTTTCGGAAATTTTGGGCATGAAGCGTGTGGCAGCGAAGTTTGTTAATGCACCTGCTCACTCGTCATTGCTTGTTCGTAATTTTTTGGCCAAAAACAACACCGTAATCATGCCTCAGCCACCGTATTCACCAGATTTGGCCCCCTGCGACTTATTCCTGTTCCCAAGATTGAAGAGATTCATGAAAGGACGGAGTTTTGAGACGATTGAGGAGATACAAACCGAATCGCTGAGAGAGCTCAAGAGCATACCAAAAAGTGCATATCAGAACAGCTTCGAGGATTGGAAAAAACGCTAGCACAAGTGTATTATATCTGAGGGGGACTACTTTGAAGGGGACAAAATAGAAATTGATGAATAAATAAATATTTTTTGAGAAAAATACCTTATTTTTTGAACAGACAGCGTACACAGTGTAGAATTACCATAAATTCTTCTTTCGATATAAACCGAACGTTCTAACGGAATGCTCTACATACTATTATGTGTGGATGCATGCTTCCACCTTGCTCATGTTCAGTAATAAACTTGTCTACAAGTGTGTATGAGATACACTCATCCTTATTTAGTATTTATGAAAAAATTTCTATGCAATGTCGAAAATAATTTTTTGCTAAAAGTATTACTTCCCATAAAAATAAGTTATAAAAGACAGTACGGAGATCTACAACCCGCCTTAACACATTTCTAGTAAAGTACACTATAAGTTGATATAAGTATATATATGTAAAATATATACTTATTTCATTTGGTGTACCGCCTTGTACGGTAAATGTATCCCCTCCTCTACTAATAAAATATCATAATATTTGATTTCGAAAGAAGCGAGGGAATAACATATGTAAAAGAGACGGTGCTTAGACCTTAATGCTCGATCGTGAAGTGAATTCATGGAAAACGCGGTGCATACATGCATATACCGTGCGTCGCAGTATGTCCAGACCTTAATATGTTTGTTTCTACAATACGTGCAAAACTAATAAATACTCGTGCAAATCTAAACGATTCTCTACTTTTACAAAATTTGATATATTATACCTTCATGACCACCTCTAAATAAAAATCACTATCCAAAGTATCCATTGTTAATGAAAAATTTAAATGTTTTATTATTTATTATAATCACAATTCACTTTTCAAATTATTCAAATTATTATTTCACGTTCAGTCATTTTTAAATCACTTTAAATATTTAGAAGTCCTATATTAATAATTTCATTTTAATTGTCATTAATGTGAAAATGAATTTTAAGTTTTTTTTTGTTAGTGAGTATGTTAAATGTTCCTTAAAACTTCTTCGCAGCAGAACATGAGATGAAGATGATGATAGAAGTCCAAGGATGAAATGATTTGTATGATGTGTGAAGGGCCGAGCGGTGTTGAAGTCGGAGTCAAATGAAGGCCGGGAATAAAAATAATTAAAGCCATTAATATAGATATAATGTACATGTGCATAGAACAGATAGAATATAGAGATAGACATACACATATAGTACAAGCACTAGTGATACAGAGCTGCCAACATGGATATTAAAAGGGTCTGAAAACCACCATCACGAATGTCAAATGTATTCGCTGAACGTGCAGCGCCATAGGTAGCGGTTACCGGGATTTCTTGTACTATATCTTAACCAGAAATAATGTACCGACTCCGAATTAAACTGTGCACTAAATTTCTATTCACTTTAGTAAAATGTTTAAATAATATAAATAAAAGAATAATTATCTAAGGTGTAAAGTGCAAGAATGAACATGACGTTACATATCTTTTTAATTTGTTTTATTTTGTAGTTTTGCAACCTGGTTCCTTAAATGACTATTAATTGTTTATGGGGATAATTGAAGGATACTGCGACTCTTTAAAAAAGTTAACTAAATCAGTACATATAATTTACATTTTTTAAATTTAAGATATTTTCCACAACACAAACTAAAGTGCACTATCTTGCGGCCACTTCAACGGAAGAACTAGGGATGACGATTCTTCTTAACAAAGATCGATTTTTTTAATCGATTCGAATCAAAGTTTAAAGAATCGATACAGAAGAAAATCGAAGTCTAGAAAATCGATTTCTCTTAAATCGATTTTTCGATTCTTTTTGAGTTTTTATATAAAAAAAAAGAAAAAAAAAACGATCTTTTATCGATTTTATTTTTATTAAATTTGCAAAAAATATCCTTTTTTATGAATAAAATCATGTACGTTATTTATTATAGAATAAAATAATTATAAATCCCAATATTTCATATCTAAGCTTATAATAAATAATGGAAATAATTGTATAGTTGATTTCTTACAAAAAAAAAATCGATTCTCGATTTTTGAGTGTTTGAGATCGACTCACGGATCCATTGTTTAAAATCGATTAGAAAAATTGATTCTTCGATTAATCGATCTCAGATCGCCATCACTAGGAAAAACCTCAAACCAAATTGAATATGTCGAAGATAAAATCTTGTGCAGATGTATACTGAAATTTTCACTGGATAAAATATAATCTAACATAAATAAAAAAAATTTAGTTTCTAATAATTACGCATTGAAGCAAATAATATCTGGCGGTACGATCCGTTGCTTAGTCTTTCTGTTTATAATTTCAACTCAAATTTTGAATCATTAAATTTTACCATACGAGTCGGACATTTTTTTACCGATTTCGCAGCTGATTTTGACAGAAAAGTGATAACAACAAGTTAAGAACTATAATTTTTGACACACCCTACAATAATTGATAAATTTGATGAATAAAGGCCATTACCATTATCTGCGATTTTTTATAGATACAAGTGAACCATATCCGCTGCATCAGACTTTTGATAACGTTTCAAATATTTTATCGATAGTAATGTAATAAGAATTTGATAAAACAATCCATATTCTCCTTGCAAAATGTGAATATGTATTTATAGCAGTTCCTATCTATTATATTAGATTTTAGTTTCTTTATAAGTTGAAATTAAATATAACTTCTATTCTAAATTAGTCATTAGTAATATGAATTTTCTAAAAACACTTTATTGCAAATAAAAAGCCCATGACCCTCATCTTATTCTTCACTAGCATTAGTGATTAGTGACATTGCCAAGTGCAGTGCTCTAACAATCTGCATAACACATATACGCGGTCACATTTATCTTATGTCATATAGTATATGTGTCTCTTTTTGAACACTTTGCCAAAGTTGAGATGCATGCTATGTGCATGTAACGTTATATGCATTGCTTCTATGTATTTACAAAAAAAAGTGATTTTGTAATACATATTATTCAATGTAGTAATATTGTTTATTTATTATATTAATAATTAATAGTGTAAACAGGGTGTCTCAAAAGTAGCATGGTAAACTGATTTTACATAAGTCATCGACAAAGTAACGCTTGTGTTCTTTTAAGTAACTATTCACGATATAAATACGATTTATTACTCGTTAATAAAAAGTAAATTGATTAAGACAAAAATAAGCTAATGACTAGAATAAACTGGAACAAATTAATCTTAAGGAGGTATAGGACATTAACGTAAATTATGAAAACGTTGTGAAATTTGGAGGGTCAATACAAATAGTTAAAATACATGCTGTCTCAAAATTTTAGAGATCTAGGGTTCCTAGTTTTTTTTTTATACATGATTAAAAATAGTCATTTTCCATACAAATCATAATTTTTAGCCCAATTTCACCACATGAAGTAACTTTTAACTATGAAAAAATGGTGACACGGCTTTCAAAAACTAGGTGTATATAAAATAATCTTTTCTGTAACTATTGCAAAAAGAAAATTATCAAAAGGATACCTATATACGAAAATATTTAAATAAAACCTTTAAGAAACAGTAAGTCTAGGTTATAAGCCGGCAACGTTGCAAATGTCAATTTGAGCGGGAAATTCAAAATCGGAATAAATGTTATATAAAATATAACAATTTATTGGTCAAAGAACCAAATCACGCATGTGTCAACACACGTAAATTTGCAGCGTTGCAAAATTTATTATTCCTTTTTCAAAATATTTAATTTGTATTTAAATTGAATTAATATAAATTTGATATTAATTATAGGTAATTTTTAATTTATTAAACTATTATATGCATAAAAAATCATTTTAACTAGCAAATAGCAGTTTAATAGGGAATTGAAAAATTCATTTTCAAAGGTACAGTCCCAATATTTGCTCGTCCCTCATGTACTTCGTATTTTGCTTTTCGTATTACCGAGAGATAAACTTTTTGCATTGACGGTACGTCCTGTACCTCCTTAATATTTATTAGATACAATAATTGAAGATTTTTAAATTGATCATCAATAACTTGAATTACAGCTAGAATTTAGGTTTTTTTAACGCCAATTTTTATTTTAATTTGCTTACACGTTTCCTTTTTAAATTTTCTGATTCATTTCATTTTGAAATTTAAATGAAATATAATATACTACATATGAAATAGTTGCCGCAATCAAATTCCCTGATATTTTTTTTAATTTTCTGATATTCCCTAATATTTCCATGATATTTCCAGGTTGCATTAAATTCCCTGATAATGGAACCCTGACCCACCCTGACTTAGATCATGTCAGGCTTATTCGATGCGTCTTAGGCAGGTCAGTTTGACGTGCTACTTTTGAGACACACTGTATATTATAAACTAGTACTGATTTTTGATATTTCGAAAGGTATTCTCGTATTTGACTGTTTCCGAAATGCATCCCGATATACATTTGTAATAACACTAACGGGACGAAAGAATCTCATTTATTTTCGTAGTTTATCAGTAATTTAAACAGAAGTTGATAATTTTCCAATGGAATCTCCGGTAGCTTGGACCTTGTATGGTGTCGGTATGCGTAGTATGGTTTTATTGGTTTGTTTACTGTTCGAGAGAGAGACTGCTCTAATGGAAAAATTTGTTTCATTTAGTTAATTGCACATCACAAGTATCACGTCATGTTGAACTCGACGCGTCTAAGTGTTGACATTATGCCTCTCCCCTCGTACACCTCCGCCCCTCACTTTACAAATTAACTACATTATTACAGTGTCCATTATTTTAATCAAAACTTCAAAAATATACTATACATCATGTAACGGAAATTTTACAAAAATAATTGCTTCTATAAGGATTGTCAGAGCTGATGCTTCGTCGTGAGAAGCTAATGCAATACATTTTGTGTGTGTGAGATACGTCTGTGTCTGTCTAGGTAAACAATCTTGATAACAGTCACATTGCGTAATATTTTGTCATTTAGTGAGTTTTTTGTCAGCGATGACGGTACTGGATGGAAGTTACAGACACTATAAATTAAGAGCACGACTCGACGGGATGCGATGCACGATAACTTGCCATGTACCGAGGAAATCGTCACTAGAAGCTAAGGGGCCATCCATAAATTACGTCACAAAAATGTTATACTTTTTGGCGACGTCACACTTTTGAAAATTGAAATTTAGAACTTTATAAAAGCAACATATTTATAAAATAAATAATCGTTAAAGAGTGAAAGTAAACTTCGAATAACAACAAATAAATTTTAAACATTGAATCTAATAATGAGTTCTGCCCTGATAAATGATACTACTGCTCCAACTATAAATCCGTAATTCGGTCAACGTCGGGTTCTTTCAATTCCTTGCGGGTGCCTTCGGACGTTCGAATAAATATCATTAGCCTAGTAGGTCATTTTGAAATTTCACAAAAAAACAATTTGGTATTTCCCTATAAAAAAGAACCTAGCCAGTTCTTTTTCTTAGGGTCGTTCAGTTTGGGATAACAGGTTGTATTTAACAAACAAACATAAATTAAACTTCAAAATAACTAACTAGTAGTGGGAACTTTTTAGTAGTTTTAATATTTTAGATTACACCACAAAGCATATGACCCCTCTGTCCCCCCATTGTCACATTTTGTTGACCCCCTCCACCCCATTGCGTGTGACGTAATTAATGGATGGTCCCTAAGTGCTTAATAATTTAACAATTTCTAGCACAGAGCTAATAGAATTAAGAAGTGTAATTTAATTAATAAAGAAAACCTGTTTAAATTCGGCAACACAGATAAGGCTTCGGGTCAAGTTCATAATTGCTATCGGTCATTTTTATAAAAGTGTTCACAATACATGGCAACAAACATTAATCTAAACTGAACTAATGAAAAGAATCTGTTATGGATTTATTTGAAATTTGGCGCTCTTAATAAGTCATATTGCAAGGATATTGTCTCACATACATGAAACATTTTATGTAAACGAATCTTACTAATATTTTAAGCATTATTTTTTACGTTACCTAGCGTAGCATTATATTATCTTACACAAAAACTGTTATTTCCTTTAGAAATCGTAATTTTTTATCGATAAATAATATTTTTATGTATTTTTTTTAATCTAACATTTTGTTAACTTGAACAATTGCAAAAATAAACTTTTTGTGTTAAATAAACCTTAAATACATGTAACAGTGTTTAACTAGGACAATTTTAATAAAAAAGTCTCTAAATATCCTACATACCCTCTCTTTGAGTAGCTTAATATTGCAACGCCTAGACCGCCTAATTGGTTCACTCTAAAATGATCAAGGAAAGGAAATTTCAGACAGGAAATTATTATTTAATGTGATTTAATATAGTGAATAGGAACATACCCCTCTCTCCTTAAGAAGTTTGACATTGCAGACGGAGGATTTGAAAGAATCCCTCTAGAAAGTGACAGGAACAAGTTAGGATAAGGATATGAAATCAGGATCTACTGAATAACTAAACTATACTTAATAACTGACATACTGGTATATATTATATTATCTTATCAATTGTATAACATTGAACAAATAGAAAATCAACCGTCTAACACAAGAAATCATAAAAAGTAGATTAGCTTTTCGTTGTATGCATAAATATTTTAAAATATATCAAGCCTTTGACGTCTGAAGCATTACATAACCTAAAAATGCAGCAACAGCAAGCACAATACAGCGAAAGTGAAATCATCGTGGGTTCCACACAATAAACGAAACGTCACTTTACGGTATCTGCTGTCATCATGACTTATCTGATTATGTATGATTTAGCAGTATTTTTGGAATACTTGCTTACCTTTTGTATTAACTGAGAAAACACAAGTACAAAATCTTCGAAAACATCGCAACCAATAGGACCGGGACTCTGTTCTAAAGCCATTGCACTAACTTTTTTCATTTCACAAATCGAAATTGTAACAACAAAAAAAAAAATGAAAACTCAAATAATATCAACAACTGGAAATTTGAATTTATCCCTCTCACAATTAATTTAACACTTAATAAATATTTAAAATTAAAGTTATTTTATTTTATTTTTATAATAAACGCTCATTTTTTATAGGAATTTATTATATTACTGTATCAATATTATAACATTAATTTATATAATTTAATAATATATAATTTTTAAGATATAACTAACTACTACTGTTGTTGTTATATATTTTTTTTAAAAATTATTTTATATCACAAAAAACGATTCGTTTTTATTTTTTTATTAAAACTATTTTTTAGGTTTGCTCAATCACTTTTTCTGGTATAGTAGCACAATTTTATTAACAAAATAATTGGTCGTTGTTGAATTAATGTAACGCCAATATTTTTAATATATTTTTCAACTTTTACTAGTAATGTAGAAACGCGTGCTTTAGTTTCGCTTAGCAACAAGTGACGCTTGATGTTAATGCTCTGCCTTCTCCGTTTACCGCTCAGACGTTTGTGTCTGTTACTTCAATGAATTCAACAGTCGAACTGCTGCCTAGCGCACAGGACTATGTCGAGTAGTACTGAGAAATGCCATACAACTGCCTATCAGTGTGTGACGTCACACGGCATTGGACTGACTTGACAGGCGGGTATTTACTCTACCAACATGGTCATGGGCGTGCGAAGGTAAATGCCAATGGGCACAGACCTCCACCTTGATATCAAGTAATTTAATAGAGTGAAGTAGATGGAAATACCACTGGAGAGAATGCAATTTGATTGTTTCATCACCCCTGTCAACTTAACAACCGACGCCCCTGATAATGTTCGTTAATTTTTCTTTGTGGGTGTGTAATTTCACACATGGAAGGGGAAGGCGTATCGCATTCTAGTATAGTAACTGAATAAAACTAATAACTATGCACTAGTGCTAGCCGTGAAACATATGCTTTCAGCGGATGCTCATTAAAATTTTTATATTCAATATTTTCTAGCGTGATTAGGAAGTTCAATGATATTTTATGCATTTTTTAAATTACGAGCATTCAGATAATTACAAAATTTGGAGTCATAAATATTCATTGTACGTACGCAATGGATACGCAACACCTAAGTGCTAATTTGTATTAAAACTGGTGCAAGGTTCAAGCATAGGAGAGGACCCCACGTCCCGAACGAGCCGTCAGAACTGATGACAGCTTGGTTTTTACATAGGGCTCTATTAACCATGGCATAGGTGGCGCAAATGAGCCAAGCCTATCTCTGTCTCGGAATACAATTGAGTTTCGCGAACGGTAATTGTGACTGGATACAAAACAAATTCAATGGTCAAATCATAAATTGCAAATGTCAGTAGAGAAAACATTACAAAATATGTTTTGTTTCACGGTCATGTCAACAGAAGTTCCGCGGTTAAAATTTATAATAGAAATATAGGATGAGCCAAAAGTATAAAATACTTGTGCATTGTGCTGAATGAAAAATTCGCGCGCAAGGACTACGGCTTGAAAAGACAGAAGCTGCATAAGGTTTACAAAGTGGTATTAGTGCCAATAATAATATATCTGGTACTATGAAACATCTGGACAGTTTACAAAAATATGCAGGGTGTTTGGAAGCAGGGTGCAAAGTCTTAAGGGGATGATAGTTGACACCATTTTTATTTTAAACTGCTATTTTTATAAAAACCCAATTTCTGACGGTTAAATGCCAACAGTTCTCCAATTTAAGCTGGTATGTTAATGGTTTAATTTTTGTGGTTTGTCAGATGTGTACCTAATCTAATAATCCAACTTCCAAGCTTCTGTGTTATTGAAAAAAAATACTAGACGCTTTTGAAGTCGTAAAAACTTGTAAAGTTTAAAAAGAATTTGCATAATTTATGGCATTTAGAAAAATAAATAAAATAGCCTCCATCGTTCAAACCTTTTTAAAAGCATGCTCTGTTAGTGGTATTTCTTTTAAGGTATCACTGATATCACACCGCTGATATCTTACCAATTCTCAGAATTAGAGCTAGAACTAAAGAATTTTTTGAATTTTAACAACGATTTAAAACTACCGTACTTGATTATGGTGCAGAAAACAATGTATCTAGAAGGAAAATATCCCTTTCACGACAATGAGAAGATCCCATACGAAAAATTCAATTGTATAAACATACCAGTTAAAAATAAAAAATCAGACTTCATCTAAGAGATGTATGACTCAAAATGTTCTAAATGGTGTCAACTATCATCCCCTTAAGGCTTTGCACCCTGCTTCGGAGGCTCTGCAGATTATTTCAGGTAAAACATCGTTGGATTCTATTTTTAACTAAGAAAGGACTACACCACTGTATTGGGAGAAATACAGGATACTAACTTAAGAACGTAGAAGATTTAACGTTACCTAAAACAGCATGGTCCTAGCCCGGATTTGAGGGAGGGCAGGTAGGGCTACTGCCCCGAGGCACAATAGAGATCCCTTCACAATAGAGATCAATGCACTACATTTTTGAAAGACTTGACGGAAAAAAAATATTCCTTTTACTCGGAAAATAATTAGGGGCTTGCGCTCCTTCGTTGCCCCAGGACCTCCCCAGGAATCCAACCCTGGCATGGTCAATATTCAGGTCAAAAATATATGGCAAGAAAGATGGACAAATACAAATAAGGGACCCGAACGAATAAATTTATCATTAACTTTTGTGAAAAGGAATGCAAAACTATGCATTCTGGGAACAGAGGAAAATAATGTGTGTCTATGTGATAAGGCAGTTGGAACGGTTAAACCCATATTGGAAGATTGCGACCTCTAAATAGGAGAAAGGATTGTTTTTAAAATAGACATAGGCAGCTAAAACTTAGAACACTTTAAAATGTTGATACGAAATTAAAGAAGCTATGATCACTTTGAAGAACTACGTGACAAAATATTCAGGAAACGTAAAATATTAGTGCCCATGACTCTGTCCATGAAAGCAAAATATCTTTAAGGAGGTATAGGACATTAACGTAAATAATGAAAACGTAGTGAAATTTGAAGGGTCAATACAAATAGTAAAAATATGTTACATGCTGTCTCAAAATTTTTTTTCTTTTTATACATGATTAAAAATAGTCATTTTCCATACAAATCATAATTTTTAGCTCAATTTCACCACATAATATAACTTTTAACTATAAAAAAATGGTGACACGGCTTTCAAAAACTAGGTGTATATAAAATAATCTTTTCTGTAACTATTGCAAAAAGAAAATTATCAAAAGGATATCAAATATTTAAATAAAACCTTTAAGAAACAGTAAATGTAGGTTATAAGCCGGCAACGTTGTAAATGCCAATTTGAGCGGGAAATTCTAAATCGCATGCGTCAACACACGTAAATTTACAGCGTTGCCAAACTTTTTATTAATTTTTCAAAATATTTAATTTGAATTTAAATTGAATTAATATAAATTTGATATTAATTATAGGTAATTTTTAATTTATTAAACTATTATATGCATAAAAAAATCATTTTAACAAGCAAAAAGCAGTTTAATAGGGAATTGAAAAATTCATTTTCAAAGGTACAGTCCCAATATTTGCTCGTCCCTCATGTACTTCTTATTTTGCATTTCGTATTACCGAGCGATAAACTTTTTGCATTGAGCCTGTATCTCCGATAAAATTATATTCAATTTACTAATACGAAATAGTATGTCAAATATAGGTAGATAGATTTGGATGTTAGATAAATAGGTTTAACATATGAGCTCAATTGACATATTTTACCAAATACAAATATAAAAAAAATATTTAAATTTATAAATTCTCATAATATCTCTTTATCTTCCGTAATACATTCTGCTTTGTTCAGTTTTTTTATCTTACGTGCTTTTTACATTTCTATAATAAATTATTTAATTTAATTATACATTTCATAAATAAATAATAATTATGTGATTTGATTTCAACGGAAGAGAATTAGGACTAGATTTGATTTGCATTTTATTAATCCGGGCCTGAATGCGCATTCTAAATTTGTAAATATAAACAACAAAAATTGTCACAGGGACGAAATGAATTTGGCTTCGAGTCATTAACCAAATATTTAATATGTTCCCTATTAAAGTATCTTTAAAATGAAATGGTGATCTAACGTAAGAACAGTGAACACCCTGTGCTTGTCTCAGTGGATAAAGAGCTTATTGAATGTCAAATATTTACTTTGGGTTATCAGTGATTTAGACTTTGCACGTTGGGTATGACGAGTACTATCACCTATCGTCCATCGTCTATCGATGGGAGTGTAAGTTAAAAAAAGTAATTGATAAATTCACGGATCGCAGTTGAATACTAAAAATGTATGAATAATGATCAATTGATAATTTAATTTGAAGTATAACTAAATTCTAAAATTAGACTGTTTGTAAATAAAATTACAAGTGTTCAACATATTTAAATGATATCAATATTTCTAAGTCCGTCAATCCATAACTCTTATCAGTTATGGTCTAAACTAGGCCCTTCAAATGTCTTGAAAGAAGATTAGCGATCGATTCTTACTAATATTGCTGTATTTATTAATTATAGACGTGGAATGATTCTTTATTCATAATCAACAAGTTTTCCTATTAAGGAGGTACAGGACGTTAACGTAAATGATGAAAACGTTGTGAAAATTGAAGGGTCGATACAAATACAGTTAAAATACATGCAGTCTCAAAATTTTAGAGACTTAGGGTTCATAGTTTTCTTTTTATACGTGATTAAAAATAGTCATTTTCCATACAAATCATAATTTTTAGCTCAATTTCACCACATAATAGAACTTTTAACTATTAAAAAATGGTGACACGGCTTTCAAAAACTAAGTGTATATAAAAGAATCTTTTCTGTAACTATTGCAAAAAGAAAATTATCAAAAGGATACCTACATAAGAAACAATAAATGTAGGTTATAAGCTGGCAACGTTGCAAATGCCAATTTGAGCGGGAAATTCAAAATCGGTATAAATATTATATAAAATATAACAACTTATTTGTCAAAAAACCAAATCACGCATGCGTCAACACACGTAAATTTACAGCGTTGCCAAATTTATTATTACTTTTTCAAAATATTTAATTTGAATTTAAATGGAACTAATATAAATGTGATATTAATTATAGGTAGTTTTTCATTTATTAAACTATTATATGCATAAAAAATCATTTTAACAAGCAAAAAGCAGTTTAATAGGGAATTGAAAAATTCATTTTCAAAGGTACAGTCCCAATATTTGCTCGTCTCTCATGTACTTCGTATTTTACATTTCGTATTACCGAGAGATAAACTTTTAGTATTGACGGTACGTCCTGTACCTCCTTAAAAGCATTATTATTCTGTAGTTGAGTATACTATGACTTGATAGTATGTGTAGTTATATTGCACACCTATTTTTAGGTTTGCAGTTAGAATTTTATAAGCATTGAAGTAAATATTAAACCCTAACAAAAATAGCAGGCATTGGTTAGGAATAACGATTAGATTTATTTGTTTACGGTTAAATTTTATATGTTCTCTGTAACTAACTAGTCTGTAATATGTAACTCTGTTAATCTTAAGAGGGTCAAGAATTTTCAAAAAATCGAATTTTTGATATTTCGAAAGTATAATCTTTTAAAAATATACTGTTAAAATTTTGTAAAGATATTGAAAATATTTTTGTGTCTACAGCTGTTTTAGCATATATCAATACAGCATACATCATATAGAAATATCCATATTTAAAACTTTAATCTCATTTATATCAAAACTGCTTTCGGCATGGTGTTGTAGACAAAAAAAACTATTCAGCCGAATCGTCTGAAATTTTAATATGTTATTCACAACATCAATAGCTATCGTTGGAACTATAATGTTGTAAGTACGCATATGTCGCACTTACCTTTTATTTTTAATGATATTAAATGTTAATTATGTAATAGAATTATATTATGTAAACAGTTTTTGTATTAGTATTAAGATTGTAAAGAATAATTATTTAAGTTTAGCGCTTATAAATATTGTCTCTGGTTTGTGGAGATTAATATTGATTTAATGCTGGTAATTCAGTATTGGCGTTCTGTGATGTGAAATAAATTATTATATATTAAATTGCACAAGACGCTGAAAGCCAGTCTTCTCCTGAGTCTCAAAGCAAGCATTACTATTCGCAACTTCGTACGTATTGAATAGTGAGCACATTTCAACTATTAATTAAATTATAACACTATAGAATTACATTTTGTTTTATATCTGTCATCTTCGTTAATCTAATAAAATACTATTGTAATTAAGTAAGCAGATATAATATTACAACGAATAAATGATATATTTTAATAAAAGTGTTTGTATTAATAGTAATAAAAAGATACTAATTGTTCAACCGTCGCATGTCGCAACGAGGTTACTTTAGACCGCTCAAGTATTCTCTAATTGCAACAATACACCGTCTGAACAAGAATCCTTATTAATCATCTTAAGAAAGATATTCGATTACTACTGTAATTGGTGTTGGAAGTCGTCAACTGAAGAATCTACTACCAGAAGCTAGCATCCCTGCAGAATGTACTAGTAAGCTGAGTAATCTCCTCCAGAACGACAAGACGACACAATTTTACAACATTGGTGTCAGGTGGGGTCTCGAAGAGATATTCCTACACATAAATATCCAAGAGGTACGCCCAAAATTTTTTTCTATATATTCTACACCTGGATGCAGATCAATTATTCTGGATACCACTACGTCGATCGATTATTTCCAAGATTGCCGAAGAGTACGAGATAGAACGTCAATTCATCTGTATTTCTCATAATTTTCTACAAGTCCGGTGGATGCAAAACTACAGCCCGCTGAACCAGAAAAAAAGAAATCTTTTGCCCCCAGCGAATGGATGGATGCTTCTAGAACAAATGGAATAATCTAAACTGATGTTAATCGTTTCCAGAACCCTGCACACAGCTGTACATAGATCAAAATCGAAAGTTTTTTTTGTTAAGTATAATAAGACAGTATCTTTTTATCTTGTATACAATTATTATCATAAATTGATAATTGTATTTTTTTCTATTAGTAGCATCCTTGTAATTCATTGAAGCTATTATTTTTTTAGTATTATATTCAATACTTTTGAATATTTGCTATAACCTATCTATTAGTAGCATCCTTGTAATTCATTGAAGCTATTATTTTTTTAGTATTATATTCAATACTTTTGAATATTTGCTATAACCTATCTATTAGTAGCATCCTTGTAATTCATTGAAGCTATTATTTTTTAGTATTATATTCAATACTTTTGAATATTTGTTATAAAATAACAATTTTGTAGCATCATTGTTCAATATTTTTAGTATTATATCCAATACTTTTGAATATCTACTATAATATTTCCTATAATTGTTTCTACAATTATATTAATTCATGTTTAATATTTTTAGAACATCTTTATGAACGAGAAAGAATTTTGAAAAGGAGAAGTAAAGAGCTGAAGCAGTTAGATAGCAGTCTGTTCAATCAGAGAGACTACCTTCCTGTTACAACTGCGGTGTCTGAGCCCCATCGGAAATTTCCAGTGAGTTACTGTTTTCGCTAACAATTTTTCCTTGTCAGAATCCTATTTTTCGGAGAGTCGTTTATTGGTACAAAATAATCTTTAGTCTGTATATTATATATAACTTTAATTAAGTACTATGGCACCGAACGTTCATTCACTCACACTAGTTGAGAATACAATCAATCTAATTAATGAGTTTTCAAAAAATCTAGAAGTCCAATCAACATCCTTAACAATAGTTGAATTAAAAATCAAAAACTTAGACAAAGCTTGGGTTAAATATAGTAGTATCGTAGAAGCATTGCTTCCAACTCTAAAAAATGAAGAAGCTTCGGCTATCGTTAGTAAGTCTATGGAAGTTGAAAGTATTTATGACGACACTCTTATTTACTTGTTGAATTATAAGCAAACATTTGAGAATGATACACATATTGTAGACGACTCAAAAAGTATAGATTCAATAAAAAATCTGAACTTAAGTCCAATGCAACTAACCGTTTTTGATGGAGAATATATTAATTGGCAAAGTTTTATGGAATTATTTACAAATTTAATTCGTAATAATAGTAAACTATCAAGCATTGAAAAAATGCATTATTTAAAGTTAAATTTGTCAGGAGAACCACTCAAACTCATAAAGAATTATCCTTTAACAAATGATAATTACGAAATTGTTTGGAACATCCTTTGTAAACGTTATGATAACAAGGTAGCACTTATTGAAACCTGTTTAAACAATTTAATAAACTACAATGTTATACGTTTAGAGTCCGAAATCAATATCAAAAAACTACTAGATGAAATTAATGAATCGATTAGAGCATTAACCGAATTGGGGATATATTCTAATCATTCAGATTTTATGTTAATACATATTTTAAAGACCAAATTAGATTTTAATTCGTCAAAGGAATGGGAAAACAGAAATAATTCTGAATTACCAACCTTAAATGAATTTACAGAGTTTCTGGAGAGACGGTGGCGCAATCTAGAAAGAAGAAGGCATATTAAAGTCAAAACATATCCAAGCGTTCCTAATTCTAATAGTAAACCAGTTTCAAGCAAGCAAATTCCTAATAAGGTCGAAACAAAAACTAAAAATTTGTTCTGTAACCATTGTAAGAAAAGTGGTCATACAGAAAAGTATTGTTTTATTAAGAAGGAAAATCTAGATACGGGTAACCCTATTGCTCAAGTTAATACTTGTAGGGAGGCCACAATTTTATCAGAACCTTCTACTTGTTGTGAAAGATCGAAACATCTTATATCTGATGGTTCTCAAGTATCTTTTACTAACAAGACACAACACAATTCAAATAATGAATTATGTTTTTTTTATGATTTTGATGAGATCAATACGGGTAATTTAAAAAATAATAATGATATTCTAAGTTTTGACAGTAAAAATAAAAATGTTAAGGCTAAGCAAACAGCTGACACTGTCCAATTCAAGATGGTCGCAGCCAAAGCTAAAACTGTATCATTTTTATTAGATACTGGTTCTCAAATCTCCTTGATTAAACAAAATATTTTAAATAACAATGTCAGAATTAATAATAAATCTAAAATTCTATTGAAGGGTATTTCTGAAGGCACGCCTTATACCTTAGGTTCACTGAAAACTTCTATAATTTTAGATAGTAATAAGTCGAAACAAACTCTACAGGTTGTGTCAGAAAATTTCCCCATTGAACACGATGGAATTATAGGGTTAGATATTTTACGGAAACTAAATGCAGTAATTAATCTAAAAATGAACAGCGTACAATTCTCAGAACGTGGCAAAGTAATTGAGCTCCCACTTATAAATATAAACAATATCGTTTTACCAGCACGTACGAGGAAAATAATTCCTATGTCAGGTTCTACAGTAGGAGTTTGTGTAGCCAGGGAATTGTTACCTGAAGTTTTTTTAGCTAATGCATTAATCAAGCCCGTCAAAAATATTTTCTATATTTCAATAATAAATTCTTCAATAAAAAATATAGTACTTAGTAATTTCAAACCGAATATCATACCGATAGATCAATTTAGTATTTACCATTTTTCAAAATCAAGTCCTAACAACCGTAAGGAACTTTTATTAAACAATTTAAATCTTTCACATGTCAATTCAGAATTAGTAACAGAATTAATAGAAATCTGTGACAGCTTTAATGACATATTTTTTTTACCGGGAGACAAGTTATCTTGTACGAGCGCATTAAGTCATAAGATAAAGATTAATTCTTCTAAACCCGTTAACGTTAAACCGTATCGATTGCCCCATGCGCAAAAAGAGATTGTGGAAAAGCATATTCAGGAACTGTTGGTCAACAACATAATTGAAGAAAGCGACTCACCCTATAACGCACCTTTATTAGTAGTACCAAAAAAACCAGATGCGTTAGGTAATAAACAATTCCGCGTAGTAGTCGATTTCCGTAAACTTAACGAGCAGACAACAAGTGACGCCTATCCTTTGCCTCTTATACATGATATACTGGACCAACTTAGTGGTGCAAAATTTTTCTCTACCCTTGACTTAGCAAGCGGTTTTCACCAGGTCCCTATGCTTCCCGAAGATAAAGAGAAAACAGCATTTAGTGCGAACTTTAAACACTATCAATTTGTAAGAATGCCATTCGGACTTAAAGGAGCCCCCCCCATGTTTCAGAGACTTATGTCTCACGTTCTCACAGGTTTGCAAGGAATAGATTGCTTAATCTATCTGGACGATGTAGTCATTTTTGGAAAAAACATTTCTGAGCACAACCAAAGATTAAAAAACGTTTTTTCTAAATTACGGGAACATAATTTGAAGCTCCAACCATCCAAATGTAACTTTCTACATAAAGATTTGATTTATTTAGGTCACGTTATTAATGAAACAGGTATTCTACCAGATCCTTCTAAAGTAGAAGCAATAAAGAATTTCCCCATTCCAAACAGTCCTAAACAAATTAAAACATTTTTGGGTATGTCTGGTTATTATCGCCGACATATACCGCATTACGCAGAGATAGCCAAACCACTATATAATGCAGCAAACAGTAATGTTAAAGTATTAGAATGGTCAGACCAATGCGACGAATCATTTAAAACTTTAAAAAATAAATTAACCATATCACCTGTTTTGCAATACCCGGACTTTAGTAAAAATTTCGTTGTAACCACGGATGCAAGTAAATATGCTATAGGTGCAGTCCTTTCACAAGGTACTATTAAGGAAAGCCACCCAATAGCATATGCTTCAAGAACTCTAAATAAGGCACAACAAAATTACACAACTACTGAACGTGAGTTATTAGCAGTAGTATGGGCTGTGGCTCATTTTAGACCCTATCTCTATGGAAAGTTTTTTAGTATCGTAACAGACCATCAAGCCTTGACTTGGTTAATGAGTATTAAGGACCCGAGTTCTAGACTTATGCGTTGGCGGATAAAACTAGAGGAATATAATTACGAAGTAATATATAGACCAGGTAGTTCGATTCCACACGTAGATGCCCTAAGTCGCGTATACTCACTTCAGGTTGAAACAATGGATGTCACATACGAAAATTATTTAGAAATAATTAAAAATAAAATTATCATAAACAATAAAGTAATTGAACATGATAAAAGTTTATATGACGCACCGACGTCATTTTCATTAGTAGATTTTGTATCAAAAGATTTTAAAAATTCAATTGGAAATTCTCCTGAATTAATCAATAAATTTAGTAGTATCAATGCATTTCTAATACAAGAAAAAGAAGTATCAGAAATTGCATATGTTGAAATTGATACTAGATTTATTATCTGTTTAATAATTAAGGAATTTCATTTTAATCTACCAAATTATAAAGAAATATTTTTGGCATTAGTGAATCTGAAAAACTTTTGTACTTTACACAAAATTACTAACATAGCTATGAACAGGTTCGAGTCTGAACTAAGTAAATTAGATTTTGCCCAGTTACGAACTATGATCAGACATATCTTTGATAAAACAAATATAATAGTACACATTTATAATGACAATATACTTAAAATTAGTGACCCTGAGTTAATAAACAATGTAATTTCGGAATTTCATGTTAATCCCACAGCAGGCCACTTAGGAGTTTCTAAAACAATTAAACGATTAAAATCACACTTTAAATTTCCAAGTATGATTAGAAAAGTTAAAAATTTTATTAGACAATGTGTATCATGTCAAAAGAATAAAGTGTGCAAATTAAATAAATGCCCATTAACAATTACATCGACTTCGAAACATAGTTTCGAAAGGTTGGCTTTGGACATAGTATATCTTCCCAAGAAAGACGACAACGACAAATACAAATACTTACTAACAATACAGGATGACCTTACTAAATTTACGGAAGCTATTCCTATTATAAACCAGGAGGCAAATACTGTCGCGAAAGCATTAGTAACTAACGTTATTTGTAGGTACGGAGTTCCTAATATGATCTTAACAGACCAAGGAACAAATTTCATGTCAAAAATTTTTAAAGATATATGCAAATTGTTAAAAATTAAACAATTAAAAACAACAGCATTTAGACCAGCAACCAACGGTGCCTTAGAAAGAGTTCATAGAACCCTTGCCGAGTATCTAAGGAATTTTTGTAAAAAGCAGGATGATTGGATAAATTGGATTCCCTATGCAATGTTCGTGTATAACACAACTCCGCATACAGCGACCGGTTTTACTCCTTTCGAACTAATTTATGGACATAAGGCAAATCTGCCTTCAATTTTTTATAAAGAACCAATTGAGGTAAATACTTATAATAATTTTATAGTAGAACTCAAACACAGGTTACAAGTAGCGAGGGAACTTGCTATAAATAACTTGGTTAAAAGCAAAGAAAAAACAAAATTATATTTTGATAAAAGGGTCAATTCTCTTTTCACACCTGAAGTAAACGAACTAGTTTTATTAAGAAATGAACAGTTACCAACTAAAGGACAGTCAAAAAAACTTTTACCCTTATACGTAGGACCGTATAAAGTTACTAAAATTATATCCCCTGTTAATACAGAAATACTAATTGGTAAAAAACATACGGTAGTTCATAATAATAGGTTGAAGAGATTTTGTACCAATGAATAAAAACTTGACGAATGAAATGGATTTTGTCAGGGATGATTGTTTTGTGGAGCAGTGTTAACTCTATACGATGGGATCAGAATCGTTGTCGACACTTTGCTTCTCTTTTTGTTTTTTTCTAGAATTGTAACTCGTATATTTTGTTTTTATACGTGTCCCTTTTTTTTTGAAAGGGGGTGTTGTGATATGTACGACATCTCCCCTATCACAATTTTTCCTTTTTCTTTTCCTTAGAGCAGAAACGCATATGTTTTGTTTTATATGCGTTCCTTTTCTTTGGTTGAGGAGTGTTGTAAGTACGCATATGTCGCACTTACCTTTTATTTTTAATGATATTAAATGTTAATTATGTAATAGAATTATATTATGTAAACAGTTTTTGTATTAGTATTAAGATTGTAAAGAATAATTATTTAAGTTTAGCGCTTATAAATATTGTCTCTGGTTTGTGGAGATTAATATTGATTTAATGCTGGTAATTCAGTATTGGCGTTCTGTGATGTGAAATAAATTATTATATATTAAATTGCACAAGACGCTGAAAGCCAGTCTTCTCCTGAGTCTCAAAGCAAGCATTACTATTCGCAACTTCGTACGTATTGAATAGTGAGCACATTTCAACTATTAATTAAATTATAACACTATAGAATTACATTTTGTTTTATATCTGTCATCTTCGTTAATCTAATAAAATACTATTGTAATTAAGTAAGCAGATATAATATTACAACGAATAAATGATATATTTTAATAAAAGTGTTTGTATTAATAGTAATAAAAAGATACTAATTGTTCAACCGTCGCATGTCGCAACGAGGTTACTTTAGACCGCTCAAGTATTCTCTAATTGCAACAATACACCGTCTGAACAAGAATCCTTATTAATCATCTTAAGAAAGATATTCGATTACTACTGTAATTGGTGTTGGAAGTCGTCAACTGAAGAATCTACTACCAGAAGCTAGCATCCCTGCAGAATGTACTAGTAAGCTGAGTAATCTCCTCCAGAACGACAAGACGACACAATTTTACAACAATAATCATTTTTTTATTTCAATAATTTCGTATTTTTTTCATTAAATAACTGGTAAAAAAACCCTTTTTTTCGTATTAAACCCTGGCTTTCTCTAGTCCCGACAATAATTATACTCAATTCATAAATTTCTTGGTTTTTATTCTTTAACAAAATCAGCAACACCGTCCATTTTTAAAATAATTAACAATTTTTTTATTTTCAAAAAAGATTTTTTTGTATGTAGAATAAGTGTAATAATAAGCCTAAAAAGTGAAAATATCATTTCTCATTATCTTTATTATAAAAAAAACAATCCTCAAAATATCTTAAATTTTCGACCACCCTATTGGAAATTTATTTGATATGATATCTAGTAATTTTACACATATTTCAAAATGAAAAATTTTGCAAACATATCAGCATTGACTAAAGTGTGCAATCTGATAAACATCTACAACTTTCTTACACGACTTCTTTTTACACGATTTGGACATAAACCGGTTCACAAAGAAGAACAAATTGTCTTTTTACACGAATTATTTGTTCTAACACGAATTCCAAACTAATTTTAAATATTACAATTAAAAACTATACCCGTTCACGAATATATTTATGTTTTTCGTTATTACTTTTATGTTCATATTTTTATATTCAATTTATTGCTAATCATGCAACATTTAAAAAAAAGACAGGATAAAATAGTAATGGGCATGAAATCAAATACGAAGGTCATCAACTACGGTCAGCGAACCAACAGCTGTTTTAAGGGCCGTATTCTGTAAAGTATTTGCACCGGTGAAAAAATTTCATCGCTGAAAAATGACGTCACAAAAGCGATGATTTTTTATTTGGTATTCTGTACTATGCTTATTTTTGTCACTGCAAAAAAATCGACCAAATTATAAGGTCGCCTTTAGCGGTGACTTTAAAATTTTCCATCGCTGTATTTTTTAGAACTGTCAAACAATTCGAATTATAATTTGAATTTCAGTACAAATTTTTTAATACACAGTATATGTATAGTCATATGAATATACAAATATAAATATATCAGAAAGTGAGGTTATGTTGCTTGTCAATTGACTTGAACAATTGACATGTATTCGTACTTGTTAAGTGTTTGAATTTTTAAATATTTGAATATTTTGAATGCCGTGATTGGTCAAATTTTTTTAAAATTGATGACGTCTTAAAATCCGTCACTATACTTTTTCACCGCTGTATATTTATAAGGGCGATGGAAAATTTTGCATACAGAATATTACTTTAGATATTTTAAATACAGCGACTTTATTCGAGCGGTCAAAAAAATTAAATATTCCCACCGCTGAAAAAATAAGTTCGATTTTTTGAAAAGTTACAGAATAAGGTCCTTATTCTATAGGGATTGAAATTTGCTACAAGTGTAGAACATCATTATCTAACTCATGATGCCGATATGGAACGCGCATTAACATTTCAACGTCACCTGCAGATTTGTACAACTATAACAGGAACTATAGAAACAACTTGGGAAACCAAAAACCCATCATCTGATAGCAAACTTACTAATAAAAGCCAAATAAACCAACTTCAGAACATCATTAACGAATGTGAGTGATAGGTAATTTATCTTGGTTTTTAACCCCAGCGTTCCCCTTATTAAACACTGTGACCTCGCTCCTCCCCTTTGGGTTTGATGTAATTAATGGATGACCCTAAGGATTTTGAACAATTGCGGAATAAGCTGTACGTTTGGCAACACTCTTGTTCGCCCCGCTCAACTAATGGCCAGAGCCAAAATCGTCTCTAACGGAAGCCAACGCGAACGACAACATTTTGGAGTATATTTATTATACCTAAATCCAAACGGAAATCTAGTTAAACTATTTAATGCCAAAACCGTCCTAGGTAATATAGTAAAAATAGAAAAATACAACGGCAGGGCTGGTCCAAACAACTGCCAGACAGTATGTGAAATGTTGGATGCAGCTTCAGATGTAAATACACGCCAAAGTGTGTCGTCTACCAAAGAAATGGCACAGAGCCATCACATCAGTAGGCATGTGTGTAAATTGTAAGAGGGAGCACCCAGTTTCCTACAGGGGGTTACTTCAGCATCAAAAATTTTGTCAACAGTTCTAACAGTTCTCGAGGACTTCACCCCAATTGCACAAATCAAGACATTGTAAACGATATAAAAGGAAAAAACATGAAAATGGTAGAAGCGGTAAATATTCTTCAGAGAACTACAAAAACACCTCTACCTCTTTTTATGATAACTTTTGATAACAAGGAGGACATAAACAAAATAATGAATATTGAAGAAATCTTAGGGATGACAGTCAGAATGGAGACTTTAAGAAAAAATAAACTGGTCCCTCAATGCAAAAGGTGCCAAAGATTCGGCCACACGCACAAATTTTGCAATAGACAACCAAGGTGTGTGAAATGCGCGGCTCCCCATCTAACAGCAGAATGTAAGAAACTCATAGAAGAATTACCAAAATGCATTAATTGCAATGAGGAACACCCAGCAAGCTACAGAGGTTGTATTGTTGCTATAGAAATTCAAAATAGAAGGGGAACATTGAACTCCAACATAAAAAGAAATAACATTCCAACTGAGAACAAAGAAAGAATTGGAAACAAAGGTGCAGTGAAAGAATCAGTGCCTGTAACTACAGAAATTACTTTTGCTCAAGCAGCAAAGAAGAACACTGAACATGAACTAGGGCAGAATAACCAATGGGACTCACTGATGCAAACTGTTCAACAAGTACTTGAAAAAATGATCCAACTGGACAGAAAAATGGAAGACATTTCTATTAGAGTGGGTAAAGCTGAATCCAGTATCAGTAAAGCTGAAGAATATCAGAGTAGAAGAAGGCGATGACTCATTAAGAATTACTGCGTGGAACGCAAACGGACTAAACAACCATTTGTCCGAGTTAAAAATATTTCTAGAAACTCAAAAAATTGATATTTGTTTGATATCCGAAACTCATTTCACGAGAGAATCACACGCAAAAATTAAAGGCTATGAAATTTACCATACAATTCATCCGGATAACAAGGCCAGGGGAGGAACTGCTGTGTTAATTCGAGACAACATAACACATCACGAAATTGAGAAATATGAAACCAAAGAAATACAAGCCAATGGAATAAAAATTTCAAGCAAAAACTACAAAATAACAGTAGCAGCAATATATTGTCCCCCAAGACATAACTTAAAAAAGCCGGACTACCTGAAATTTCTGCACACACTTGGTCAAAGATTTATAGTTGGTGGAGACTTTAATGCTAAAAACACACACTGGGGCTCAAGAATTACATCATCAAAAGGCAAAGAACTACTCGAAGCAGTAAAAGAATACCGGTGCGACACGGAATCAACAGGCAAACCAACTTACTGGCCCACTGACAGAGGAAAAAAACCGGATTTAATAGACTTCTTTATACTAAGAAAAATATCCACCAATTTTATAAATATTGAGGATAACGCTGATCTGTCTTCAGACCACTCACCAATAACTCTAACACTGAGTGAGAGAACGATTAAGAGAAAACAACCAGCCACGCTAGCAAATAAATGGACTGACTGCAACAAATTTAGAGCAGAAATTGAAAATAGGATTACATTAAATGTACCACTAAATAATGCGGGCCAAATAGACGACGAAGTGGGCAAACTAGTGTGTGATATCCAGCAGGCAGTATGGAGAAATACACCCCAAATAGAAAAGAAAACAAAGGGAAATTGTTATCCTATGGAAATTATGGAGCTTATCAAAGGTAAACGTAAAGCTAGAAGAAAGTGGCAGAGTACAAGAAACACTGATAAGAAAGTACTAAACAGACTGACACGTCAACTGACCGATGAAATTCAAAAAATAAAAAATGAATCCTTAAATCACTTTCTGAGTGAACTAACAGATGACAAAGATACAGAGTACTCACTATGGAAAGTAACGAAAAACATAAAAAGTCCGAAAATGCAATCTTCACCCATCCAAAGAGAAGATGGAAGTTGGGCAAGAGATAATGCAGAAAAAGCTGAGTTATTTGCAGAGCATCTGGAAAACACTTTTCAGCCGCATCCAAATCAAGAAGAGGAAAATATCCAACAAGGGGAAAATAATAACGAAGAAGTAATTAAAAGGATAACTCCGAAGGAACTGAAAAAGGAAATAAAGAATATAAAGTCCAAAAAAACACCAGGGTATGATCTCATCACCGGAGAAGTCTTAAAAGAATTACCAAGAAAAGGCGTAATCAAACTGACGCACCTTTTCAATGCAGTGTTACGGCTGAGATACGTACCGCTCCATTGGAAAGTTGCCGAAGTTATTATGATCCTTAAACCAGGAAAACCCCCTACAGAGAAATCTTCATACAGACCAATTTCGCTACTACCAATAATTGGTAAACTATTTGAAAGACTAGTACTAAAGCGCCTCAAATTATTGATAGAGTGTAAACAGCTAATTCCAAACCATCAGTTTGGATTTAGAGATAAACACTCAACCATAGACCAAGTACACCGCATCACTAATGTTATTGAAAAAGCACTGGAAGAAAAGAAAATATGCTCGACAGTATTCCTTGATGTTTCTCAGGCATTTGATAAGGTCTGGCACAAAGGACTGGCATATAAAATAGATAGGATGTTACCCAGACAACTCTGCGAATTACTGAAGTCCTATATAGCAGGCCGACTTTTCAGAGTAAAAGTTGAAGACCAATTCTCCGAATTAAAGAATATAGCTGCAGGCGTCCCACAAGGAAGTGTATTGGGTCCTGTCCTGTATACTTTATACACTAGTGACTTACCACTAACCAATGGTACCATAATGGCCACTTTTGCCGATGACACAGCTATAATGGCAATAGCTAATAATATGGAAGAAGCAACGGATAAAGTGCAAGAAGCTTTGAATAATGTTACCACTTGGACAAGCAAATGGAGAATAAAACTAAATGAAAGCAAGTCGGTACACATTAACTTTACGAATAAAAAAGTTAATCACCGACCAGTAACAATAAATGGACAAGCTATCCCGCATGCAAACACGGCGAAATATTTGGGGATGACACTAGATGCCAAATTGCGTTGGAAGGCACACGTGAAGAAAAAGAAAGAAGAAATGGGAATAAAATATAGAAAAATGTATTGGCTAATGGGACGACAAGCATTGTTATCCTTACATAATAAGTTAACAATATATCAGCAAATACTAAAGCCAGTGTGGACGTATGGTATCCAACTGTGGGGTTGCACCAAAGACAGTAACATCAAAATCATCCAGACATTTCAGAACAAAGTACTACGTAACATAGTTAACGCGCCGTGGTACGTTCGTAACGTAGACATCCATAAGGATCTAGGAATCACTACAGTTGCTGAAGAAATCAAAAAACATGCTAAGAAGCACAAGGAACGACTACATCAACACGCAAATGATGAAGTGGTACAGTTGCTCGACACTGACGGGTTGCAGCGAAGGCTAAAGAGAACGAAGCCGTTCGAACTAGTATGAATGTACGAGTATTATCACTGGATAACACTCGACGTTATTCTTTTGTTTAGATTAGTATTAGAGATAAGCTATTGGTTAATTGTACAAAATTAGTTATAGCAGTAAATAATAATAAAAAAAAAAAATAATAAAAAAAATAAAAAAAATAAAAAAAAAAAAAAACAGTTCTAACAATAGAAACACACCCAAAACAACAGAGAGAAATCTACACCCACTCCTACCCCAGCTGTGAAAACTACGATACAAAATATAAGAGCAAAAAACAACAACAAGAAGAAGAATCAGGAAAAAAGCAAAAGCCAAAACTCTCTTCAATAGAAAACAAAGAATGCAGAGACAATCCACCCCCACACACTCACACATCATCACCTGATATAAGTGGCAAAACAAATACAAAATAGGAAGACACAACATCGTCTCCAAATATAACAAATGAAATGAACATGGGTAGAATGGGCACAAGTGTAGAGAAACAAAAAGATAATATATGGAACAAGTTTTTCTATAGAACAACGGGCAGAAGATATTCTACAAATGCTGTTCTAAGTATTCAGCTGGATGAAAACTTACAGTGCATCGCGGATTTTCAAACTACAACGAATTAGGAAATCTGCTTCGATCCAAAACAACAGGGCAGAATAAAAAAACAAAACATGGAAAAGAAGATAAAGAGAAGTCCAGGAGGCTGAAATGGAAGGTAGATCGCCACTTCTCCCATAGCAGAGAAGATTTTCCCCGCACCCCATTTCTGGTACAACTACAACAACACCAAAGAGCTTGATGATGGAAGTATAGCCAGGAATTAAGGGCACCTAGGTTGGACATCAAAATAAACAAAATTTAAAAAGATTGCTAAAGCTGGCGTAAATTTCACACAACTACTTGACCACGACAAGTAGTTGTGTGAACATTTCGCCAGTGCCGCCCATTGTGGGTGTTCTTCCTGGGCGTTTCGCTTATCTTAATATATATAAATTACGTGTCACGTTGTCTCTCCGCGATGGACGCCTAAACTACTTAACCGATTTTAATCAAATTTGTACACCGGGTGCAGTTTGATCCAACTTGAAAGATAGGATAGCTTACATCTCAATTTATGATTGCAATATTATCTTATTGCAAATTATTTGTCTATTAATTATCTGTATATGACATATGACATCTGGCGACGATGATGGCGACATCTGTTGACTAGATTGAGTAAATAGATTGAGTAAATATTCAATAGATGGCGCTATGTAATGTAATATGACAAAAACGTTAGACACAGCAACGCGTGGCCGGGACAGCTAGTTGAACATAAAATATACACACATGCCTAAGAAAACCAGTAAGTAATTAAGAAATTAGAATTACCAAACAAAGCAGTACACGAATGTAATTTTCGGAATTATAAAATAAAAAGACATTAGGCGAAAGTAAATCTCTTTAGATAATATGTATACTTATTAGTAAGTTCACTTTAGGTAAAATGTTACATGTATTTCAGGTAATATTTATGTGTTTCCTGGGTCGAAACTACGCCTGCCTTTTTCTATTTTCTAATATGCTTTTGCATGAACGCACGCCTGTACGCATGCTGTTTGGAATACATCTAAACATTTTTGCATTCGATTTGCTATATGAGAAGTTGCATTATCTACAAGGTTATGTTATCGCTTAATTTAATATATTTTTCACTGATGATAAATAAATCATAGAGTCAATGACATTTCCAGTTCCAGTGCTATTTTGGCAAACACAGCAACAATAAACTTACCACAGAATCAAAGAGCTGCATAAAATAAAACAAAAATCATAAAATAACAAAAATATTAAGGGTTTCTTATAGAAACTACAAATAATATTCACAACACGTAATATGAAATACACAACAATACATTAATGTTAATAATGACAAATGTGAGTGCAAAATAGAATAGAAATAGTTCTAGAAATACAAGGTTCAACTGATAACGGAGCGGCTTATGAATGATTTATAATATGGTTTACGGTGGCGCTAAAGTTGAGTACTCCCCAAAACATAATTTATGTATTATTCCGGGTTTGTCAATAGATACATCAATATACAATACAGCAAGTCAAAACAAGTGCATTTAATTGGTTTACTATAATGTAAACTCATCTATAATTATAACTTTAAACTAAATTTATTTTAACAAATAAATGCATTTAAACTAAAAACTAAGGCTACGACTAAAACATAACATCTAAACTACTTAATAAATCTCGAAGTTAGAAAAATCTATTAGTAAAAGAAATAAAAATTGTAGCATATTATACTCCATGTCAAAAACGATGTATAAGTAAGATAAAACAATTTGCTTGTACGCAATGTACACACAGAGACAGACAGATGTATGAGTGAGACGGAGAGAAAGCGTCACATGACACATGTGCGGGATTTTGCTGTATCACGTTCAGGACAAATGTCAAGACGTCTTATCAATTGAATCAGTTGATCGCCGAATGATACGATAATGAACCGAAAGACCACGCTGACTATCTGACAGTACATCGGTTATCTGTGCTGTGTAATGCGGCGTCCAAATCAATGAGACTCCAATATTCATATGTTGATGCTTTTTAGATATTACCAGTTTTTTAGGAGCGATTGCTAAAACTACAGGAATTGATAAAGAATGCGACAGATTTCGCATAAGAATTTTAACATGCAAAAAGTGTGTGCGAACCGTATTTAAGCGACGGCGAATTCGGACGTAAATCGGCGGGTTGGATGAGCGGCTACTATTCTCAAAGCAAACCGACTGTGTGTGTCACAATACATACATACTCCGTACCGATACGACAGTACTCCAAGCAACTTGTGTACTGCAGGGGTGTATTGGAGTTGTTTTGCACTAACATAATATATCATGAGAGCAAACTTTTACTTTCAATTTTATCGATACACAATTAAAGAGGTATTAAAGAGACTTTAGCATTTATTATATATCTGAGTTCTGGTTGGCGTGAATTTTAATTTAGTTCTACCGTATTTGTCTGGTGGTTTGTATAAATTGAAGCATGTTGAACATACTCGTTCACAAAGCGATGTCGCCGATAGATCCCAAACGAAGCGGATTGAGTTCGGATAGGTTAGTGTTGTGGTGGTGGTATCGCTTAGTTATAATTCGCAGTTATTCATTTCCAATGTGAGAGGTAGATACCGCCCGTGTGCGACAGGGTACTATCACTTAGAGTAAAATTATTTGACACGGAATAAACCGCTTTAGGCAACTCCTGTTGGGATATTATATCTTCTATGAACTAAAATTCTCGGCGACTGAACATCTGAAAAGAAAGAAGAGTGAAGGAGTTCACTTCCTTCACCCTTCCTTCTTATATCTCTATGGGCCTAAGTCTAAATTATTTAAAAAAAAAGGATCAAAAAGAAAAAAGTTATAAATTTTCATGAGATCTAAAAAAAACAAAAGGTCATTTATTCTAAAAACTATATAATATTATAAACAAAATTGCAAAATAGGACAACAACGACGAGGGAGTGAGGGGGAAGTGAGAATAGCAGAAAAATTGTGTGACAGTAATTTATGTTTGCCTTATGATGCCTTGTCCATCCCTCTTATATGCCTGATCTGGCACCATCGAAGAAAATGATATTCCCCAAATATTTGGTATAGAAGTATACAAAAACCACTTTCAATTTTTTGTGTAATTCCATTTTGATATAACTAACAAAAAAATACCAATGGGCTTGTGTCCTCATTTTTTAGTGATCGATTTTTCAATTGTTGATTGAAATTAATGTTAATAAATGAGTATTGGCGAGTCTATTTTATTAAATATCTAAATGTTGACGGAGATATAGCAATTAAAAGTTTGAATTGTAGTTTTAGCACTAGAAATGGTCGGCCATATTTGTATGACGTGAAATGCATTTTAACGTCAGTTATTTGTTGAGTAGGTCAGTGCTGTGGTAATGTTCTGTAGCTGTTGGTAGTCAAATAATCAAGTCAAATCAAAGAATAATAAGTTTTTATTTTATTTAACCCTGCTAAGGCAGACATAATATTGGAATTTGAGTGTTCCTTGAAACAGCTGTAAATAATATTTTATATTGTGATATATAAATACATATAGGTTGGTAACCTTACACAAGGATTGTGATGTCACATGCATTTGGAATGTGTACAACGTTGAATCCCTTTAATAATTAAAGAGACAAAATGACTTTTTTAATTGTTAATATCTCTTAACATATAAGGAGTTATTAAAAAATAATTGAACATTTGAGGTTCTAGTAACCCACTTTATCAATATATAGTACACATTTATATAAATTAAGACATAGGACACAAGCCCATTGCAGAAGCAATGCTTCTAGCAGCTGTGCAGAGTATTTGAATTTTCTCGACCTCATCATAGCCAAGCCATGCAACAACGTGAGTCGTACGGCTATAATTAGGAGACCGGACAAGCAGCACACAACGTGAAAAGGTTTAAAATAATACTTTGAGGTTAAACTCTAAAAAGATCCAGTTCAAACCAGTTTCAATTCACATTCCTTATCAAATAGATAGACATTTATGCAAGCGCTACTACAACGACAATTATGTATGTAAATGAGCACGACACGGGTATTATAGAGAAACAATTAATGCAATTATCAGTTTACAAAGCACACTTGTGTTAAATGCCTGTTTTAACTTAAATGACGTATACAATTTATGCAAACATTGTAAACTGATGTTATTCGAGTAGCAGGCGAAAGAAATAAGTTTATTGCAGAGAGAAAATTAGTTATTGAGCTAGTCCAGAAAATCGAATTTCGATTTGTAACGAATTTGAGAGACAATTTATTTGAAACTTGGGGTGTATATTTCTTATCGTTCGAATCGTACTACGCAGGCGCAAGACATCTTTTTGATCATATTGCAGTACGACAACGTTCAAGACCTTCATTCAAGCTTTCAATATATACAATTAATAAGTATTAAAGTAGAAACTCCCTCCCCATTAATGCGACTCACCCTATTGAAAAAATCGCAAGTCACAAGACACAGGTTGCCACAAGCTCATAAGGGTCCAACCAGTGGCCCTATTCCTGAATTTTGCGAGCAATGTTCGTAATCGAACAGATTTGATCGAAACGAGCGAAGTAAGATTCGATCACAATTCTAAACACTATTCCTGAATACGATCGAACATTCGTCGATTGAATATATTGTGTAGAACGTTTTGTAGACTAGCAAAATGCGCGAAATTTAAATTAATTTAAATATTTTTTGTAAGTTTGATATGTTTATCTGGTTAAACTATTATTTCTACCGTTTTTCTGGATTTTAAAAGAAGCATTTATCTTGGTATAGTACAAATTTAATATTGAATACAGAGTTTGTATAATAATTTATATATTCTCCTATTTATTAATTTTATAGAACATTTAATCATTTAACAATTGAATTTTAAAAATTATATGCATTAATAGAATATTAGAATACATTATATTTGTTAAATTACGGTAGATTAAAAAAACAGCACTTATTTTAATAAGTATATTTAGGAATAAACACAATATACTATTTCTAATTTTATTAATAAATAAACAGTATATTCTATTATAAATAAGATCTATTAATTAAGTGTTTTGGCTACGTCTAGTTTCTGATTCTAATGGTTGTATTTTCTTAACTGTATTTCATTTTCCACATAATTTAACTCTGTTTCTTCAAGCATAGGTAAATTATTTAAAGCAATACTTTTTAGAGATGTCATTTTTATTAAATTAATATAAAGCGCAATAAAAAGTATTAGAAAAATTTTAGGTTAACTTCAACAAATATTTATTTTTTTGACATTTCTGGAAAAATAAAACAAACAACACAAATTTTACTAAATACTCTTGCCTGAAACAGTGATAACTAATAAAAATCACTAAAATTTACTGTTCGATCGTACATTTTACAAAGGTAGAAATATGACGCTAGTGCTAGCTTGTAGCACGCTAGCAACTTGAATCTTGGAAACTCTGATGCAATTCCCGAATGGAAAATAGAAAATGAATCTTGGAATTATCTTGTAGTAAAGTAGCAAGCTTAAAACTGCACTGCAAGACAAATTTCTACCTGGGTAAATATAAAATCGAAATACCGCTTTATTTTTCCATTTCAAATATAAAATACAAAATATATTTCATATTTATATTTAAATACAAAATTCTAAATAGGTATTTTAAAATACTTTTGAGAAAATAGAATACTCTTTACGTTTCTAATATAAAGAGTATTTTTTTATTAATTATAAGAATTTACATAAAATATAAATGTTATTTATGTCACGGATTTTAATACCATTATTTGTTCAAACAATTTATTATTCATTTTTCGTCGATGCGGTCTCATTATCATTTCACCAAAACCCTTGCTTGCACATATTGTTACACTTTGTCAACCGCTCCTTGCTGGGACGTCACACATTTTGAAAATTTAAATTAAAACAACACATTTAAAAAATTAATAATCCCAAAATGACAAAACTAAGTAAATGCGACCGTTAAAGAGCGAAAAAAACTTCGATTAACAAAAAATGGTTAAAATTCGTATAATCTGACAATAAAACAAATAAGACAAAAAAGAAAACTAAAAAAAGTATTTTGCATTTTCAAAATAGGAAATAGATTTGTAAAAGTTTTCAAATAAAATATAAAATGCTATATTCTTAAAAGATATTTAAATACAAAATAGGTATTATATATTTGCATTTGAAGTACATGTATTTGAAAGAGGCACATGTCTGGGTCCAACCAAGTTATAAAATATGACCGATTACTATATTTAACAGTTTTGAATTAGCATGTATATTTAACATTTCAATTACTACTGGGACACCTCTAGATGTGTTTGACATTACAACATTCACAAAATAAAAATATCAACATTTAGAAAAAACCTTGAACATATAAACATAAATTGGCAGATTGCAAACACCGTGTCCGTGTGTCACACAGATGTATTGTCCGTGTGTCCGGCCCGATCCGGTCACAATTCAAAGTACAATTATATTTCTTCTGAGCATGAGAAATTATATAAATAAATAGTTAATTTTGTACTAGACATGTGCTAGAGACGCGTAACGCGACATCGACGCCGCGGCGACATGTTGGGGCTGATTCTATAAAAGTGTGTTCATTGACGCTTTAAAATAATATTAATGGGCTTGTCCTATGTCTTAATTTCTATAAAAGTGTACTATATATTGATAAAGTGGGTTACTAGAACCTCAAATGTTCAATTATTTTTTAAGAACTCCTTATATTTCAGGAGATATTATCAATTAAAAGTCATTTTGTCTCTTTAATTATTAAAGGGATTCAACGTTGTAGACATTCCAAGTGCATGTGACATCACAATCCTTGTGTAAGGTTAACAACCTTACAGCTCATAAATCTCTGCTATATGTATTTATATATCAAAATATCAAATATTATTTACGACTATTTCAAGGAACAATCAAATTTCAATATTATGTCTGCCGTAACAGGGTTAAATAAACTTGACTTGATTTGACCACAGCAATGACCTACTCAACAAATAACTGACGTTAGAATGCATTTCACGTCATACAAATATGGCCGACCACTTCTAGCGCTACAACTACAATTCAAACTTTTAATTGCTATACCTCCGTCAATATTTAGATATTTAATAAAATAGACACACCAATACACATTTATTAACATCAATTTCAATCAACAATTGAAAAATCGACCACTAAAAAATGAGGACACAAGCCCATTATTGTTAAAGCTATAGCGTTCACAGGTCAGTGCAGAAAGCATTCCGGATGAATGAAACATAGTAGTGAAGAGAAGCAGAAGTCGTATACAAGCAGTATCGTTTAGTTAGACCTGTCGCACACTGCAAGCCTATTTTAGCGAATTTTGACCGGACGTATACGCGCTACTACGCTTTATCTATCCGATTCCTGTAAATTTAATGAACTCGCACACTGTAAGCGACAAGCCGCTCTCACATTGCAGCCGCATATCAACGAATTTTAACCAGGTCAATATATGCTACAACGCTAAACTGCAATCAGCCGGCTCAGAGTGGAAGGGATATGGAGGAGAATGCAATAGTCCCGTGATGTATCGATTAATATTGAAGTAAAAGTTTGCTCTCATGATAAATTGTGTTAGTGTATATCTACAATTCAAATAAAGTACTATGACCTACCACCACCCTAAAGTAAAGAAGACGTGTGAAAAGGTGATGCCATCATCAAAAGTTTAGAGGATGAAGAAGTAATTAATAAATATTTTTATTGTGTGATTCTCTATTGTCCCAACTAATGGCACACTATTGCAATTGTCTTTTGTTGAAAAGTATAAACAAATTGTTTATAATAACATGTATGGTACGACGAGTACAATCAACTATCCATTATAAATATAAACAATAACCCATACATTACAAGTTAACAACGCAGCGTGTTTTTACGTTTCACAGCGATTTTTTTGTAGACATTATAAAAGCGTTAGCCATATTTTCGTTTTAATACCTGTAACCAGGATTAAGATATTACCCAGAAAACATAGGGATATACATACTATATTCATGGTATATACATTTACGTATATTGCATATCCTATGTATATGCTGTTAAATAATAATAAAATAATATATGCAGATGCATCCATTGATTTAGAAAGAAATAAAGCAGGATTTGCTATATACTCGTAAGAACAAATAAATTTAAGATATTATAAATTTAAATTAAATAACTTTAACATTATTAAAGCATTGGAAATTAATGAAAATATCAACAATAATAAAATTGTATTAATAACGAATTCTTTAAGTGTTTTAAAAAATTTAAATTCTAATGATAACAAATCAAATAATGATATTTTGACATGCAAAATTAAGGAGATGTATTTCAATATAATAAATAAGAATAATACCATAAAATTTATGTGGATACCAGGACATTGTGGAATAAGAGGAAACGAAATTGCAAACAAATTGGCAAAGGAATCAATAAATTTAGAAATTGAGATGAAAGTGAAATTACCTGCATATGAAACTTTTAATATAATCAAAAAAATAAACTTCAATTTGAGAAACACAGATTTCATTAACAAAAGTCAGTTAAAAGGAAGAGATTATTATATGTTAATCCAAATTTAAGTAAGAAGAGATGGTTTAGAAATGAGTCCCGCAAAATTATATCAACTATAATCAGAATAAAAAGTAATCATTGCAAAACTCAAGCTCACCTGTACAAAATTAATATTAAATCTGACGATAGATGTCAATGTGGTGAAGAAGGAACTTTGGATCATATCATATTTGAATGCATAAATTATAGTTTAGAAAGATCAAAATTGAATAGTGATATACAAGCTATAATTAATAGCGAATAGCTATATATTAGATGTGATTAAAACTTTTCCTGTTAATACTAAATTTACTGTTAAATGATTCAAAATTAATTAGTGAATTATTGAAATATTTAGAAATTTGTAAAATTGAATTATAAATTATAAAAGATGTATAAAAAATATTTGATGGTGGCTATGACGAAAGAAAGTCAAGGCAAATAAGTAAATCAATATAAAAAAAAATGCTGTTGTAATGTACAATCTACACTGCATATCATATGCATGTGCAAACGCAAAGGTATGTGCATATTTAAACATTCTGCATGTACTAAACTAAACTTTTACCGCCTTACAAATAAACCTGTTATAAAATTTATACCAGGTATAAAGCCCGTCCGAACAGGCTTATTATTAGTTTATACCTTGTATACAATGTATAACAGGTTTATTTGTAAGGCGGTTAATTTTTAATGAATACATATTTACTATCCCCCTCTATCCCTATATTGCTCTATGTGCATTTTCCTTGGTCTGAAACTTCTTGGTGCTGGAAGTCTTCTTGTGTGAGTTCATCACAGCAATGATCTGAACTCTAACACTTTTTAATGCAGATTTGTCCTTTGGGAATAGATTAAAGTCAGTGTCGGCTGAAGCGAATAAAGCGGATGGCCTAACACTGGGTTGTTATACTTTCCTAGAAAAGTCTTCGACTTTGAGAATATTCGGCACCATTATCGCACACATTTTTTGCATGTTAAAATGTTTATGTAAGACCTTTGCCTTACGCCTTCTTTGTCAATTCCTACAGTTTCATTAATCGCATAAACAGACGATGAGATCTGAACCTATTACTGCTTTTTTCAATATGTTTGACCGTTTTTGACGTGCAAAAGCGTCCCGGACATCTTCTTGGCTATTTTGGAAATATTTAAACCATTTCTCGATTTTTCAGCGATTTTTTGAGTCTCTTATACCTTTATTATATCAACTTGTTGTTCTATTAAAACACTTATCATCTTTCCAACAAAACAAAAAAATAAATCTTGTACAAAAGAAGACTGCTGCCAGACTAATCCCACAGACACGGAAGAGCCGGCAGTCTGTTATTATTACAGGATATTATTTTCACATTATGGAGCGTATATGAACATACAGGGTATATTAATACTATGTGTGCATTAAGGTTAGACACATACTAAAAGCAAGAATGTTGTCAAACTACGGGTATACCCTTTTAATTTTACAGTGCTCTTACTTTTTATGAGGTATTTGAATGAAAAAATAAAACATAATTTCCCTTTTGATGAGGAACCCTTCATAAGTAATAACGTTGTATGCAAATTATCTAGAAATTTAAAAAATAATTTCTGATCGTTAAAAAATTCCAAAATTGAAAAAACCATGATAATAAATTTATGAAATGCAAATATGTGGCAATATTAAACGCATATTTTACATAATAATTTAAATAAAGATAAGTCAAGAATTTCAGTAAGTTCTTATCCTTATTTTAATATTCATTATTTTAATGGAATAAGTTACGTAACTCCTCTTCTAATTATTGCTGTTATCAGTTGGTGAAGCTAACCACGATAAAGAATAAACCACAAGGTAAGCGGAATAAAGTGCGTCCCGCGATTTTGTAATTTTAAATGCAAGGAAATTGTCATAACTAAGGAACCATCCATAAATTACGTCACACAAATTTCCTGGTAGAATTTCCACAACTTTCGACTTTAAGTTTGTAAACATTATAGATTTTTGGGAATAAAAACTTTTCTTGTGTATTCAAAGAAAGGAAAATGAAATGTATAAGAAACATAACAAGTTGATGACAACAAAATGATTACATAGATTAACATTAACAATTATGCAACTTATCTCTAGCAGACGATAGATACAGTTATTGGCAGTAATTCAAAAATATAGGACTACAGTATGCGCTAGTAAGATGTCAATAATGGAATATGACAACATGAATATCTGCATACCAAATTATCATTCGTGCATTTCCGTGCTGAAAATTACAGAATCCAAGTTTTAGTTTGGCTGCTGCTGATCGAACAGCAGGAACGTGTCAGAACACGTCACTCAAGGTCGAGTTATATAAGTATACAAATACAGCTGAACGAAGACATGCACATATTAAGTAGCAAGTCAATTGCAGGTGTGACTCGATAGAACAACCGGAAGAAAATGTACTGTAACAGTGAGTAATTATCGTCCGAAGGACAAGAACAGTTATTTGACAGACGACTTCCTACAATCTTGGCATATTTATGGTATAGACACTGTGTATGAACTGTTCGTGCTATGGATAAAGATACTACGTTGTTATGAATATGAATCCGACTATCCCGTTCATGTTCACGATCTGGAATGCCGGTTTCAAACCAGAGAGACAGTTCAATAAAACACGAACAAAAACTTGTTTTTCTGAACAAAAACACCAATGTTTACATCAAAGAGACAGTTCTTAAAACATTTTTGTCTTTTGTTGCTGTTTTAGTAAACAAAAGACATTCCCATGTGGAGTCGATAAGATTAAAGGAAAACACGTTTGTTGTTGTTTTTTAGTCTGCTTGGTTTGAACACGCAGTTTTGTGTTTTGTGAACATTTGCGCTTGTCTGTTGTTGTTTATCATGTTTATAGTTTTTATGGGACACACAGAAAAACACTAAATACAAAACCAGTCTGTACAGTGTGAACAGTCTGTTTTCGAAAAACCGAACTGTTTTAAAATAAAACAAAACATGTTCTTGTTTTGTTTTTTGACAACAAAACTGTTTTCAAAACTGTCTCTATGGTGTGAGACCGGCATAACAGAGAAATAAAACAATCCATAAGAGGTGGATGCGAACCGAACTTTAACTATTGAGCTATCACAATCGGTATTTATGAACGGTTTTTGAATAGGATTATTAGCATTTCAGTTATAACACTACATTTACATTAACTTTACATGCAGGAAACCGGAGCCGGTCGTTTATCAAATCAGTGCGCATGAGCAGTGAAGAATTGTTGACAATGACAGCCAGACTTGCTTGGTCCTGCATCGAAGAGGTTCTTGCACAATTTTTTCAGCCGGTTTTTACCAGAGACATGACTTTATCACAATAAATAGATTTTTAATATGTGCAGTAGACACAAAATCTCAATTATAAAAATATAACATGCCCAGTAAACATTTTGGGGTCACTTTGCCATCATATTGAAAATGTGATTGATTTTTTTGTCATAAAAGAATTTATTTAAAGTTCAATTTCTTACAGTCGTTCATATGAAATGTCTATTTTATCGGCTACAAATAGCGAAATTACTGAGTTGTGCAATAGTGATTGAAACGTTAATTGAAATTGAGTGATTGAAGTGCAATAGTGATAGAAACGTCACAACATAGGACACTCACCAATTTGGAGAGGGATCCCCAAATAGTGACAAGACGTGACAGGGGGAAGAACATGCCATGAAAGAAAGAAAATTGACCAACGTGACCAAAAAACAAAATATAACGACAAAACAATGTATGTATAATCCCCACCCCCAACTATAAAAATACTTTAATACAAATGCAAAAAAACAACCAAAACGACAAAAAATGAAGATCGCAGCACTAAATTCAGCTTACTCATTAAACTTCTAGACAGTCATTAACCTACTTGTGCAAAAATGTTATTTTATATTATCATAAAACGGCTGATGGAAACAACCAAAAATTACAAAATTATCTCTCTAAGGAAAATATTTTGAAATAAAAGCAAACCAAATGAGATAATTTTTTAAATTTTAGACCCCAACTGGTTGTAGTTGAAAGGGGTCACCCGAAAGTTCAATTCCATGTAAATACACAAGATTAGCAACGATAAATGATCTGCTATATTTCCATAACTAACATTTAGATATTTTTATACAATGTACGAGTTTGTGGAATGAGTTGAAAAAGTAATTAAAATCTTTGTAATAAATTTCGTAATGTTTAAAAGTAATGTGAGCCAAAAATACACATGTCTATCGTAAAATATAAATACTCGTATTTGTCCACAAACTTTGTAAACAGTTGACCACAACACTGGACCAAGTACCGTTTTTTCAATTATCTGTTAAACTTCAGTTATTCTATTATAACTAAAGTTTAATCTAAAAAATAGGTTTTTTTAGTTCTAATTTTGTCAAACTTAGACAATTGGGGTTTGGTTTTTTAGAGGTTTTAATTTTCGATTGAAATAAATTTTAATATAGGTATATTGGCATTTTTCCTATTTTAAATATCCATTAGTTTATGGATTTATACCTATATCAAATGCATAAAACATAACAGAAGAAATAAGAAAGCGAGAATATTTTTCCTTTTTCACAATCTTATTAATATAAAATTTGATTGGATATACAACCAGCAATTTACACAGACACCCGTTTGCGCCTCTATTGATTAGAAGTGATAAAAAATCTTCGGATGTGACGTACCATGCATTGGAATTGTCTATACCGTCTTAAATAATTAAAAAGACAAATAAACTTTTTTAATTGTAAATATCTCCTAAAATATTAGGAGTTATTAAAAAATCATTAAGACAGGTTCCGGTAGTCAACTTTATCAATATAATCATATTGATACATACATATTGGTCATACAGTTGCATAAAAATTAAATCAAGTTTCACAAGACCATTGACTCAGAGAAGATAACAATAATCTTGATATTTGTACAGAATAATGACTCAAAATAATTATTTAAATTACGCGGTTGTTAGCGTTGCTACAAGGCTCTATATGTATCTTGATAGGGGCATCCATAATTCACGTCACACAAAATTTATGCTTTTTGGATTCGTCTCCCTTGCTTGTCACACTTTGTAGACTTCACCCCCTTGCTATGACGTCACACATTTTGAAAATTTATATTTAGAACTTTATTAATACCAAAATAACAGAACTAAGTAACGTCAAACAGTTAAAGAGCGAAAGTAAACTTCGTAATACAGCTTCAACAATAGTTCCATAATTCGGTCAACATCGGGTTCCATCACGTAATTTCAAATTTTGAAATTTTACTCAAAAACAATTTGGTATTTCTCAACAAAAAGTACCTAACTTCTACCAGGTCTATCACTTACTGTCACTCAGTTTGGAATAACAGATAGTATTCAAAAAAACAAATTTAAACTTCAAAATAACAATCCTTTATATGTTCATTTCGATTGCCCTTTTTTAGTAGTTTTAATATTTTAGATTACATATTGTCACAATTTATGGATCCCCCTCCCCGTCCTCTTTGCGTTTGACGTAATTAACGGATGGTCCCTTAGCGATATTACACCCTACGACTCTCACCACAACCCATGACCTACTTAGACCTGGACGCATTCCAATATGTCGTTATGCATTTCTGAGAACTAACCTGGAAAAGAATCTAGCCGTCTAAACCTTAGAGCATATCTATATATATGGAGAGAGAATGCTGACCTGAAAGTGTGCCCAAAATGTGTGCTAGAGAGAAAGGTATATGTTCCTATTTGTTCTCTATGCGCATGCGTCGAAAATGACAGTTGTCAAGTCAGAGCTGTCAAGTGTCTAGATATAATACGTAACAGTTGTTAAATATGACTTTATATTGATGTAGAATAATGTAGATATGTATAAATATAAATAAACTATGTATGAATATAACTAGAAACGTGAGTTCTGTCCACTCCAAATATCAACAGTGTTATATGTTTTCACTGAACGCTCACTGTTTTACGGACAGTTTTACGAGCTTTGTACTAACTAAAGAAATATAATTTATTTACATAATTAATATTTATTATATCTAGACAGCTGTCACTTCCGAAGCATGCGCATAGAGAACAAATAGGAACATATACCTTTCTCTCTCGCAAACATTTTGGCCACACTTTTAATCAATAGGAAATACAGGCTATTATTCACTCTCCATATATATATATATATACGCTCTAAGATCTAAACAAAGACTCGCAGAGACATTAATTATTTCACTGTTGTTCTAGCTAGACTCATTTTGAATTTAGTATCCAGTTTTCATATCTATTAATAAATAGTATTACACAAAATCACATACGGATTATAATTTGTAATTAGTACATCCAAATTATTCCTGACAATCTCTTCAAGAAAGAATTTCCATCACTACACATCAATGTCAAGCAACAATACAACTGCTAATTTAGCAGTTTAATGTATGATTCGAGGAAAGGTACAGCTTTCGAATGTTTCCTACCACTACACCAGCTTCATACTACTACACCAAGGTGTTGTATGAACTGTGCCGCTGTAACTAAATTAAAACTTCAACACGGATAGATTGAAGGTAACTCAAGAATTAATATAGATTTTTTAGTATATGCTTTCTCTAATAATTATAGATAGAACACATTCAAGGAAAGATTAAAGATATGACATGAGAATATCAAAGATAATATATTAATGGGCGTGATTTTGGCACGACAGTTACGAAGGTTATGAGTAAAGGACTAAAATTACCACAACCTATCTACGTTACCGCGCAGCGTGTTTTGTAACATATTTTTATATTTTCACGTTTCACTGTAAAGTTGTACTCGTAGTAAAAAGTATATCCCGATATTAAATACAAAATATTCGATATATTCTGTTCATCTAGCAATTACGACACAGTGTTGGATATATTATTAAATAATATCATGTTTGTTATTATTTTAAATTAATTTGCTATAATTTGCGTAATTAATTTTAAATACCATAATACATGAACTTGTGAATGACCTCCTTCTCCGTGAAGCAATACTTAATGTGCGTTTGATTTAAATTATTTCATTAAAATAGATTTGATTTAATGTACGGATATTATCTGGTAAACAAACTTCATGTTTGTTTGTATTTAAGTCAGATATTGCATCACTTATGTTACATCACTTTTCTCTTATCAACAATATAGTCTGTCCATGATTATGGTTACAAATTAATTCTTTTAAGAAAAATGTTGCTTTTCGTTTTTTAGTTTTGATTACAGTGCAGTTATTCTTGTGTTTGACATTAGGGGTCATCTATAAATTACGTCACACAAAGTTCATGGTTTTTACGTACTGCAGCCGTTCCCATTGTTACATCTTATAGCCAATTGATCCAACCCTGTTGTGACGTCACACATTTTAAAACACATTTTTTTAGTCTTTTTTGCTTTATGATCTTCTTTTTTTTAAGTCCCTTAGTAGGGCTTCTCTACCCGACCCAACCCGGACTCGAATCTGTCGGGTATTGGCAATAAACCCGAACCCAAGACTCGGGTATAAAACTCGAAGGATCCGGGTCTGAATGCTTTTGCTAGTGTAAAGGCAAAATTAAATAAAACCTAATGCGGTCACTAGAATTACATACCGCAAAAATTTTAAATGTTAAATAAATACTAAATATAAATATTTAGTTATATACCTATATATATATTTAATATGATAGTACCGTTACTAAACCAGTTGCAAGGAAGCACAATGAGTTGAAAACTTACATAAATAGCGAGCATGTTAGTTCAATCATCCTCTTTGATTGTAAGTATTGGTCTAATTAACAGTTCGTCAATGTTCATAACTTATATAGTAATTGCTTCATGTGCAATTTGTATTTTTTTAATTATTATTTATTATTAACCATTCTAGAAGTTTCTTCAATCAAACAACCCCAATCATTAAAACCCCAGGTTTTCAGACCGTACCACTTAGCGCATTTTACCAGGAGAGCAAGCTTCTACTATAATGTCTATCAACAATACTGCTATGTTGAAAAAGAAAAAAGTACATACTAGGGACCATCCATAAATTAAGTAACACAAATTTCCTGCAATTCTGAACCCCCTACTACTCCTCCGGTCTATGTCACACTTTTCGGACCTTCTCTTTCTTTCTTGTTTTAGTTCTCATGGAAATTTTATGCTACATGTGACGTCACAACGCTTCACATGTTGTCACAATTTCTTGACCCCCTAACTCCCTTCGCATGTGACGTAATTTATGAATGGCCCCTTAAACATCTGTTTGTTTTCCCCTCTCTCCGAATCACTGTCCCTCTTCTCGTACATGCAACAATCATAAACAGAGGACCTCTCTACGTTTTTGTATGGAGTAGTACATATGCTACATGCACATGGAGGTGTATTGATAAAGCTACCTCAGGATAAAGTATGCTAATACGAAACAACTCCAAAACACCCTTCTGAGAATAAACTTTCATAGTCAACGGTCATACCATGTTGAAGACAGCAGATCTGATCAATCTGGTAGGTTAAGCACCCATTCAGATTGTGGCTGTGGTGGTATGCGAATGAGGGTAAATCTGTGGACATTGCACCCCTCGTGCCAGCGGTGAACAGTGTTCGGTTCAAAATCATACTTCCTTTCCTTCCAAGGACGAACACACATCAGTAATGAATATTAGTTAGGAATGTATCTCCCCTTGTTACACACCTAGAGTTCCGTCTTCCATGCAATTTCTGCACAATATTTCGCGAATTTATAACCAATATAGGCTGCCATAACCTTTCCAGCCGATTGTTGTGCTTTCGGGCGCTTTGGACGAGGTTCACCAGTTGCTGTCCACTCAGATGACGATCGTTTTGATTCCGGAGTGAAGTGATGAATCCATGTTTCATCCATTGTCACATATCGACGCAAAAATTCCGGTTTGTTACGTTTAAACATGGCCAAACACTGCTCAGAATCATCAACCCGTTGTCGTTTTTGGTCAACAGTAAGCAAACGCGGCACCCACTTTGAACAGAGCTTTCTCATAGTCAAATGCTCATGCAATATAAAGCCAACACGTTCTTTTGATATCTTTACGATGTCAGCTAACTCACGCAACTTCACTTTTCGATCATTCCAAACGATTTTGTGAATTTTTTTTATGTTTTCTGGTGTTACCGCCTCATTTGGACGTCCACTGCGTTCTGCATCATCGGTGTCTCTACGACCACATTTGAAGTCAGCAAACCAATGTTTTATTGTTGTTTCTGATGGAGCGGAGTCCCCATAACACTTTTCAAGCCGAGTGCGCTATATTTAAAAGAAATCCACCACTGCAGGAGCCCTTTACGCGTGTCAGAGTGATTATGTTAACCACGTGTTCTGAATTCAGATGATTTCATAAAGGAATACGACAGATTACAGACTGGAAGCGTCACATGTGTAACCGTCGAGAGTGGAAGACGTGGGGGGATGTTATAATCTTATTATTAAAGTAATGACTAAGTGTGTGTGTACAAGGAATTAAAGTTGCTTGTAATTATCTAGTCAAAGGAAGCAAATAAACAGAATACATATCATCATAGAAGTCGTAATAAGTTTTTATTACAACTTTTATAATAAAAAAGTATAATAATGAATGTAAAATTATTAGATGTACTAACAGAGTGTACTACCTAATTTTTTATAGCAATTTTTTTTTTATTAAATATTAAATAACTATAAAATATATGATTGCACACTGGACACACGATTCTCATAAAACAAAAGCGTGTTAAATTTAATTTTCATTGCACATATTCGGTCTGCATTAACCAATACACACTAAGACAAATGTCTAGGCCAATTGTAACTAGATACAATAGATTTCGCGCTTGAATTTATTTAATTTATCCAATTTAGTTCGGGCTGGGCAGTTTGTGTTAGGACAATATATTTTGCACGGGACTGATAGAAAGGTAACCGCGCTGTGAACTCATTTTTAGGAGTCGATTTTTTAATTCTTTATTAAATATTCGTTAATAAACGTATATTTCCGTTTTTATTTTATTAAATATCCAAAAATAGTAGTCCAATAATCAAGTCAAGTCAAAGAGTAATAAGTTCTTATTTTATTTAACCCTGCTAAAGCAGACATAATATTGAAATTTGATTGTTCCTTGAAGTAGCTGTAAATAATATTTGATATTTTGATATATAAATACATATAGCAGAGATTTATGAGCTGTAAGGTTGGCAACGGTTGTGATGTCACATGCATTTGGAATGTTTACAACGTTGAATCCCTTTAATAATTAAAGAGGCAAAATGACTTTTTTAATTGTTAATATCTCTTAACATATAAGGAGTTATTAAAAAATAATTGAACATTTGTTCAATTTATCAAAATAAAAAATATTTTCAATTTATGCGTTATTTGACCAACTTTTTTTCAAAATTTGGGATTTTTTTTTTCGATTCGTAAATAAGTTACCAAGGTTAGCCTATATACAAAATTTCAACTTTCTAGCACAATTTTTACTCTCGGTAAATACTGCCCCAAATAAAAATTTCTAAATAAAATTTTGAAATTTTGAATTTTCTTTTATTAATAATATACTTAATTATTCTAGAATCCAGAATATGAACTTTCTCCAAAGTTCCCTAACGGGCCCCCAAATTTCTTCAACCCCCCCTTTTTCAATTTTTGAATTTCTAATTTTTGAGAAATGTCAGCATTGCATACCTTAATACACATGCAAAATTTCAACTTTCTATCTTTTACGAATTAAAAGTAATACAGCAAAAAAGGGCTCACTTTTTTTCCAGTTTTTCCAAAATTACGGGTTTCCAGGAAATTCAGGGGAAAATCCAAAAGCCAAATTCAAGCCAAAAGTCTTAGAATTTTTTTCTGTACGAAATAGGCAATTTTCAAAAACATTGATGGAGCCGTTTTCGCGCTGCCATACAAAATTCACTACCAAACATATAAGATCATAAGGATCATAAATATACACGTGGGACATTATAAATAAGACAGTGCACTTTTATATGAATTTAGTTATGGATCACAACCCAATTTCAAACTAGATACAATTGTTTGCATACGTTTTGGAATTTTAAATAAAATGATTTTTTTTATTTTTTCGGCTTGACAGATCTTGGTCAAATTTGTCATAGTGATTACGACCAATGGGACAAATTTAAGAGAAATTTTTATTAATAAAATAATAGCGCGGGCCTTTTAACCCTCTACAAATTCTCATTTCTTTTTAAAAACACCTCGCATATATGGGGAATTATATTTTATCTATTGTCCGCATGTATGTTTACATATTTTATACTATGTCTTTAAATTTGTTAAGGTAGTAGAGCCGTAAACCTAATTTTCTTAAGAATGTGATAAAATTAAAATATAGTGTTAATGTAGGTGTATTTAATTGATCCAAAAAATGAAATTTTTCCATCGATTGTGAAGCGAGGTATTTATAATTAAAGTGCGCATAATTAACATGCAACGGGCTGATAAAGTATAAAAGAAAAAACACAGTTTTGCGTATATCAGTAAAACCGTTTCTAAGAATGCTCTAAAAAACTAATATTTAATAAAACAAAGAATTAGGAAAATTTAGAAATGAAAATCTTTTCTTTTATCAATTTGTTGAAAAAATAATTAAAGTTGAAATTTAGTGTGTGTGTGATTGTATGGTATATTATTATAAGCAGTCTTCGACCAAAATAAATTAGTCTACCATGATTTTAAAGTTTTCGTACAGGCTGTCGGACTATACTTCTGTCTCCGATTGTTACGGCAAAACTACCTAAAATTTGAAGTTAACATGACCCACAGGGTGCCCCCGTTCGCTTTATTTGCGGCTAACTCAATTCACCATTGGTTGTCAAGTCCGGGCTCGCATATTACACTCGCGTACAGTAAAGCAAATAATGTTGACCGTGTCCTTCACCTACGGCCATTATTAAACCTTCAATGCATACACATACATACATACAGTCTCATGCATAAAAATGTGTGTGAGAACTCATATCTGTATGTCGTGTACAAGGTGTTACGAAAACACTGTATATTTTGTGATTAAATAAATTAAATTAATTCAATAAATAGGTTTCAAGTTAGAAAAAACTTGCAAATTAATTTTGCGCACGACTAGTTGTAGTTTGTAGTAAAATGTTGTAAGAATATTTAACATTTTCTGAAATATGTAATTTTAGAACACCCTGTGAATGACGCTTCAGCTATCCCACACACGTGCAGGTTACATACAACATTGGCGTTCGACGATAGTGGTAAAGAGGGAAAGTGGTAATTGAGGTAAATTTATAATTGGGTTGTGAACCATAACCGAATTCATATAAAACTACATTTTATATTGATTAAGTTAAATGTTAAACCACACCGCTGCCTAATAAGTGTACGATTATGGGTGCGCAGTTTTCCCGTTCCACTTGCTTGCAAGCGTTGCAAGCATACACTCAAGTGGAATGGATTACGGAGCGTTTTGAATGGTTTTGAGCGTTGAAAAAATAAGGATTGTGATAGTTGATTAAATAGATCTGTAGCAAAAGCTGTATCTACAAACAAAATAAATTTTTCATAAAAGAAATATATTCTAAATGAGAAAATGAACATTGTTTATTTATCAAGTTAGGTTATGGTATGAGAAAAAGTATATAAATGACAGTTAAATATGAAATAAAATTAATTTTATTAGGCTTGTTTAACATAATTATACTCGTATAATAAAATAAAATCCAATAAAATATCTCTTTCCGAATCATGTAAAGTAATTTTCTCTATCATCGCCATCTTAAAGTTTTGTGTTATGTTTAAACATTGCGCCGAAATGCTCAACAACGATCACTACGACCCATGATTAAAAGGTCATTTTCCATACAAATCATAATGTTCAGCTCAATTTCACCACATACTCGTAATATAACTTTTAACTATAAAAAAATGGTGACACGGCTTTCAAAAACTAGGTGTATATAAAATAATCTTTTCTGTAACTATTGCAAAAAGAAAATTATCAAAAGGATACCTATATACGAAAATATTTAAATAAAACCAATAAGAAACAGTAAATGTAGGTTATAAGCTGGCAACGTTGCAAATCCCAATTTGAGCGGGAAATTCAAAATCGGAATAAATATTATATAAAATATAACAATTTATTTGTCGAATGACCAAATCACGCATGCGTTAACACACGTAAATTTACTGCGTTGCCAAATTTATTATTCCTTTTTCAAAATATTTAATTTGAATTAATATAAATTTGATATTAATTATAGGTAATTTTTCATTTATTAAACTATTATATGCATAAAAAAATCATTTTAACAAGCAAAAAGCAGTTTAATAGGGAATTGAAAAATTCATTTTCAAAGATACAGTCCCAATATTTGCTCGTCCCTCATGTACTTCGTATTTTGCATTTCGCATTACCGAGAGATAAACTTTTTCCATTGACGGTACGTCCTGTACCTCCTTAAAATTGCTGTTGTACTAAATACTTAATTAGTAAATAATAATTTAAGAAACCTTTGCATGGAGTAACCTTGATGCAATTGAATGGGATAAAAAGAGACAGGTAACGTGTTCGATTTTAAAAGTCGAGGTGAGAATCAAGATCCTGTGTTTTGTTTGAAAGAATTTGATTATTAATGTAGATAAATGATAAAAGTAAAAATTAAGAATTAATTTTTCAAACTTATTATTAGTATTTCAACAAACTGTTCAGACAGACATTAGATAGAAACGAATATGAATTTCTGCCTATCACTGGACGCCCATGTATTAATGTATTAAAGTTTTTAAAGCACTAGGGAGAGTTAACGTTTATGAACACGAAGCAGTATTATACACACACATACAGTTAGTTCTGTGTGTGTTTTTGTGTGTGTGTGTCACAGAATGGCCTTCATATCGCGTGCAAAGTCCACCAGCAATTATATAACAATTACTCAGAGATTCGCAAAATGTGTGTGCAAATATTACGCAATGGAAAATGAATTATATTTTATGTAAATCATATTATTTCAAAAGTTAATTGTAAAACTAGATAGAATTTTATTTGGAGTGAGAGAGGGAAAGATTAAGGAGGAACGGTGGTGTAGACTTTTAAAAAAATCGATTTGTGCTTTTTTTGATATTTCGAAAGTACAGTCTTTTAAGAATATATTTTTAAATTTTTATAAGGATATTGCCAATAGTTTTCTACAGCCGTTCTAGCATATATCAATAGTCATATAGCCATAGCATATTTAAAACTGTAATCTCATTTATTTCAAAACTATTTTTTTCGGCATGGAGTTGTAGAAAGAACAGAAACTATTTAAAGAATCGTCTGAAATTTTAATATGTTATTCATAACATCAATAGCTATCGCTGGAACTAGAATCATTTTTATATTTTAATAATTTCGTATTTTTTTTCATTAAATAACTGGTAAGAAAATTCAGTTTTTAGAATTTCAATTTCAAAAGCGTGCCATTTTGTCAATTTTCAAATTTTTTTTCTCTAGTTCCGACCATACCTGTACTCATACTAATCAATAATTTTCTTGGTTTTTATTTCTCAGATAAATAGAAGAGCCAAATTCGGCAACACCGTCCAGGTCCAAATATTTGACCGGGTCTACTTCAGCGTCATTTTTAACATATTTAACAATATTTTTTTAATTTCAAATAAGATTTTTTTGTATGTAGTTGTATGTGTAATAATAAGCCTAAAAAGTTAAAATATCGTTTTTCATTAATTTTATTATAAAAAATTATACAATCCCAAAATACCTTAAATTTTCGAGCTCTAGACCACAGTCTCTCCTTAATATCGCGTTAAAGTTAGTTAATATGTTCGTTAAAGAAAATCAGGAATAGGATGTTTCAGTTTTTAGGGGTCGTACATAAACTACGACGCTTGGTTAGGAGAGGGGAGGAGTTCAAGAGAAAGCTACGCAGGGCTCGTGGTGGTAATTAGAGTGAAGCTACATAGTTTTTGTCATTTATGTTATATTTGGCACAATTAATGTTTTTTTTAAGGAAAGAAACTACATTCTACTTTAGGGATAGTGGGGGGATGGCATGGAAAAAGCCTAAAGTGGAGCTACGGAGTTAATGGATAATCCCTTAAGGAATGTCAAAAAAGGGGTTCACTACTGAAACACGAACTGCACACGCTCATTTTAGATATTTTGAAAAAAACAACAGATGTTATTCTATTTGTAATATTCCAGTCAAATACCTACAGCGCTGTGTTAATATTTAAATTAAATAAACAAAACAGCTGTCTATACACACGAATGGTTTTACATACTGCGCTAAACTCCGCTATCACCAAGCAAACGAACAGATGGATAAACTTTTTTATCGTCATCAGCAGGTAATAGTTGAGAATCTGTGGTATGCAGTACATATAGTATTACAGCCTTATCATGTTTAGTATATATTAACTTATCAGAAAAAAACTTCGCAATAAAGGTGGGGACCTGAGCAACCAATAGCAAACCGCGATGTGGCGAGCCCCCAATACTCACAACAAATTCCAGAACTATACTCAAACCTCACTCAACGAATACTAAAACGATATCGCGGTCAGCAACAAGGCGAACGCTTAGTTGAGGAAGTAACTGTCTTAGAATATGACATTTATATATCCCGCTGTTTATTTGACACCCAGTTGAGGCAGTGTTATTGGAGTGAGAATAAATTTAACACTGACGTCTATTAAATTATGAAAAAAAACATTTCAATTATAGGACTAGCAGACATATTACAGCGTGATAGATTATCTAATAAAATAGGTTTGTAATCGATTTTATAATTAATGTGTTTTTTATTTAACACGACACTTTTTGTAGCTGTATTAGTGTTTGCACCTAGATAAAAAGCAAGGTCAAACAAGTAACTTGCATTTACGTCCAGGAAAATGACAACTGATTCAATTGCATTTATTTAATAGCGAAGTCTATTAGAATAATCGCTTTAAGCGATTCGCATTTTTTAAAAGAAAATTTAAATTATACAGGGTGTCACAGAAGTCGACGTCAAGTTGGAAGTGGGTCATAGGCCAAATCAAAACAGTTATCAGAAAAATATTTTAAAAAATCTAAGTTGTATATTTTAAAAATTATTAGCATTTAAAAAAAATCTAAAAAATCTTCACCCTGTGACAGTCTTTTCACTCCTGCTGCTACAAATCTTAAATTAAAAAAGAAAAAAATTTGTTATGTGATGCTGAATAATGTTTCTGTAAACTCTTGCCTAAAATGTAAAGCCACTGCTCCAGCTTGGAAGAAATTGTCACTTTTTGTTCAACCAAATATTCAAAATTAATTCTTTGCCCGCCTTTGAGTGACTGTACTGAAAAAAAAGTACTATGCGAATTTGGCAAGTAACATTAAAAGTTGGCACATTTAATAAGGGTTCCAAAATGGTATGACACTTGCTATAATATTTCTTAAATTATGGACAATTTCTTCGGTTACAAAGTAACCCAGATGCATAGGTCGCGTTCACACGTGCGTGTTCGATTATTTATGCTGTTTGCTAATTATTTGAGGTTAACTGGACGTGCACGAATATTTGCCGAACCGGACCATTGTCCGGACTTGTTTTTAATATATGGCGAATATCCAACATGACACATTCTTTAAAATAAAATAAGAGTTAAATTATTACAGTTATTTGTTTACTATAACATAAATAGTTGACAAAAAATATACGTTAAGGAGGTACAGGACGTACCGTCAATGCAAATAGTTTATCTCTCGGTAATGCGAAATGCAAAATACGAAGTACATGAGGGACGAGCAAATATTAAGACTGTAACTTTGAAAATGAATTTTTCAATTCCCTATTAAACTTCTTTTTGCTTGTTAAAATTATTTTTTATGCATAGAATAGTTTAATAAATTAAAAATTACCTATAATTAATATCAAATTTATATTAATTCAATTTAAATACAAATTAAATATTTTGAAAAAGGAGTAATAAATTTAGCAACGCTGTAAATTTACATGTGTTGACGCATGCGTGATTTGGTTCTTTCACCAATAAATTGTTATATTTTATATAACATTTATTCCGATTTTGAATTTCCCGCTCAAATTGGCATTTGCAACGTTGCCGGTTTATAACCTACATTTACTGTTTCTAAGGTTTTATTTAAATATTTTCGTATATGGGTATCCTTTTGATAATTTTTTTTTTTGCAATAGTTACAGAAAAGATTATTTTATATACACCTAGTTTTTGAAAGCCGTGTCACCATTTTTTTTATAGTTAAAAGTTATATTATGTGGTGAAATTCAGCTAAAAATTATGATTTGTATGGAAAATGACTATTTTTAATCATGTATAAAAAGAAAACTATGAGCCCTAGGTCTCTAAAATTTTGAGACAGCATGTATTTTAACTATTTGTATCGACCCACCAAATTTCACAACGTGTTCATAATTTAAGTTAACGTCCTGTACCTCCTTAATACTGAGCATTGTAGGTATGTTTTAATGTCATAGTCGTCAACGCATGTGTGTACGGTACCTCGAACATGGCCGAAGCAAATATTTGGATGTTTTGATCTATTGTATTTTACCGACACTAAACGAAAAATGTTTGTCGTTGTGCACGGATTCCAAATGTTTACCAAATGAACATGAGCTTTGTATCCACACTTGTGCTTCGTACACCAAATGTTTGGACGCAAATGTGAACGTGCCATAGACACTTGCATGCATCTCTTTTACACTTGTGTAAATGAGATGGCAATTCATAGAAGAGAAGGCGGTAGGACACAGTAACGTAGCGTGTTAATATATCCTGTGGATGGATAACATATATACCAACCATATTAATAAACAAATCTACAAAACACAAAATTATTATATTACAATTAATGCGAGATATAACCTAGCAGTTAAAATCGCAGTAATATAAAAAAATTGTTAATCTCTTTTAAGGAGGTACAGGCGTACCGTCAATGCAAAATACGAAGTACATGAGGGACGAGCAAATATTGGGACTGTACCTTTAAAATTCCCTATTAAACTGCTTTTTGCTTGTTAAAATTATTTTTTATGCATAGAATAGTTTAATAAATTAAAAATTACCTATAATTAATATCAAATTTATATTAATTCAATTTAAATACAAATTAAATATTTTGAAAAAGGAGTAATAAATTTAGCAACGCTGTAAATTTACATGTGTTGACGCATGCGTGATTTGGTTCTTTCACCAATAAATTGTTATATTTTATATAACATTTATTCCGATTTTGAATTTCCCGCTCAAATTGGGATTTGCAACGTTGCCGGCTTATAACCTACATTTACTGTTTCTTACTGGTTTTATTTAATTATTTTCGTATAGGGATTGAGAAACATGACTTTGACGCCAACTACCGCGAAAAATGTAAAGCAAAGTGGTGGCAAGTGGTATAGAAAACAATAAGGAATTTGTTAAATTAATAATTTTTTTAATCTAATCGAAATAATTTTAAGTAATGTCTTCTTCAAAAGTATCGTGCTGTATCCGTGGCTGTTTCAATATGCCATATAAAAACAAAAACCAAAATACAAGTGTGAAATTTTATCGTTTCCCTGCGAGTACTCTGAATTCAGAATGGATAACCTTTAAACGTCAACAATGGATAAATGCAGTGAAAAACTATGTGTAAGTAAATTATTTTAATAAAAAAATTTAATTAATCACAATCAAATTTGAAAAGCTAAGTATTATAAAATAGAATATTAAACTATATAATAATTATTTTATGAAATAAATAAAATAGTAATAAGTAAAAGTAAAATTTAAAAAATTTGTGTTTCAGAAAATATCTAAAGGATTGGGAACTAACTAAAAATACACGCATTTGTAGTGATCATTTTGTGAATAATCAAAAGTCAGAACATTATCGGCATCCTTCATACACACCAACAATTTTTCCTGGTAAAGTAAATACCAAAAAATCCACTCAGTCATTTGAACGTTTCGAACGATTACGGCAACGGAATGTACGAAGTGAAATGAATATCATTAATAATAATAATAATAATAATAATGAAATTGAAATTCAAGAGGATAATTATGTAGATATTGAAACACAGAGCGTTGAAGATCATTATGCTTCTGATGCTACTCCACAAAAAACAACTCGTAGTATAACACGTCAAACTGATGAAATTGTTGATGAAAGTGTTTTAGATGAACATAAGTATTTTTTTTGTAACATAAATTCCCGTGATGGTGTAACTACTGCAGAAGTGCAAGTAAACATTCCAATATAAAAGGACAGCCGAAAAAATGTGTGATGTTAATTTGCCGCTTTTACGAAAGAATGTTGAAGATGTTGGGTGTGATCCAATTACTCCAGATCCCATTAAATCTGATTATCAAGGTTCAAGATTATCAAGAACCCGAATTTAATTATTTTTTGCATTATTTATTTCAATTAATACTATTTCTACGCTGTTCATCACTATCACATCACATCACTATCCTTTACATTTATGACACCAGAGCGCTCCACTTTCGGCAGTAGTGCTGCCTCTACAGTTCTTTCTCAATCCCTATATAGGTATCCTTTTGATGATTTTCTTTTTGCAATAGTTACAGAAAAGATTATTTTATATACACCTAGTTTTTGAAAGCCGTGTTACCATTTTTTTATAGTTAAAAGTTATATTATGTGGTGAAATTGAGCTAAAAATTATGATTTGTATGGAAAATGACTATTTTTAATCATGTATAAAAATCATGGTCGCTAAAATTTTGAGACAGCATGTATTTTAACTATTTGTATCGACCCTCCAAATTTCACAACGCTTTCATCATTTACGTTAACGTCCTGTACCTCCTTAAAATACAGTAACTCATTAAAAAAAATTGGCCAATTGGTCCTAATAGAGAACTTATCTTATAAGGACATTATTCACTTTTATTTTCTACTTTTATCTAGAATTTTTCTAATCACAAATTATGTCTTAAAATGTATTTTAACGGAATCTTATTGTACCAAATATGTTTATTGTTAAAAATCTAGAGCAAGGTTAATTAATCACTTTAAAAAATAATTACCTTTATAATTGCAAGCATCCAGTAAACCCTATGAATGAATATTCCCGTGATAATTTGTTAACTCGAAAAAGACTCCCGATCACTAAGCTAAACGCACGTAAATAAATTCTACAATATATAATCGAATTGGTTTTTATTTTTCAAGTTTGCAAAGCCATAATAATTCCAGAATCCAATTATTTCTTGACTGGTTTGACCTTGAACGTTTGATGCATGTAGATGCAACACTTTAAATGGATATATCCATATCCATATACCGACGTTCTTTAAGTTCTAGAACAAACATACAGAGAAATAGCAAGATCTACTTTTAGTGTATTTTGAAAACAAGACTGCTCTTAGACAGTTTTGTTTTTGTCGCAGAAACATTGAAACAACATCATATGAACATGTGGAACCAACGGAGACAACGTTAAGAATTGATTGTCTTAGGCCTATCTCACACGCTGACTTTGTGAGTAATGTGTAGTTGTTTCACATTAATACACTTTATCATGAAATGAACCTTCTACTTTTCTTCTTCTTCTTCAGTGGCTCGACAGCCCTTGGTGGGCCCTGGCCTTCTCAAGAAATTTTTTTCCGATTACTTGAGATTTCGTAACAAGATTTTTTTCACGGGGTGGCGTTGTAAGCACCACGCCCAACCGCCAGCCTGGAGGACCAGTCCCCTGATATAATCCCCACGGGCAGAGTGCCCCACTATACCCCCAGGCACTGGGTACCCATTTTGTCGCCTCTTACGACATGCATGAGCAACATTAAGACTATTCTTTCACACCCGGTCACCACTCGGGAACCTTCTACTTTTGCTTACTAATAATGTCCAAAACCATATTGCGTATACAGGCGTATAAAATACATACAGTGATGTATTAATAAATATTAAAATAGAAAGTTCATCTCATGATAGTGTGCTAATGCAACTAAACTCTTCTGAAAAATTACGAAACGATTACAGTGTCAGAGAGCCTTTAAGTGGTAAAACCAGGTACTAAAACTAGAGGTCGAACTAGGATTAACAATTTATTCAATTAGTTTTATTTAAGTTTAATGAAAATCTTCGTTTTAGAACCGATCTTTGTTTTAGACAGGAACTAAATACAGTAATAAGTCCACTACTTCCGCGGATTCGAGTTACGCGAATGCAAATATGCGTGGATTCTCAGAACGAATCAATGTTTCAAATTGCTTATGGGCCATCCATAAATTACGTCCCTCAAATTTCCTGCTATTCTGACCTCCCCCTTTCCCCTTGATGTGATGTCACACATTTCAATTAATAAATACTTTTGTAATATTTTATAGTTTTAGAATATATTACCTTTATGTCTTCTTTTTTCTTTTTAACTTACTAAATACAATTCTTTTAATATTTTATAAGATATTTTAAGGTAAGGCATTTTTTTAGATAGTGCTTTTCACGAAATTACCTTTTTTAATGCTTTCTAATCCTTTCTTACAATTTTTTTTAAACCTATACTATTCTTCAGAGCTTATATTATAACATTATATATTCTATGTGACGGGACAATGTTTCTGACGCCACCCCCCCCCCCCTCCCCTCTACTTGCGTGTGACGTAATTTATGGATGGCACCCTAAAAAATAAATATTCTTCCATAAAAACGTATTACGTACTATATGGAATCCAAAAACTATTACTAGTCCAGTTACGCGGAAATCGCTAGATTGAATAAATCGCGAAAATCGAGGACTTACCGTCAGAGGCGGCCTTAGAGCTCGGGGCCTCGCACCCTCACGCAACCGAAGTAGAAAAGTCATTACAATATATGTATTTGAATCTCGCGCCTCGAAATTTAAAAAAACCGTTTGAATAACTGCGTATATTTTTTAAGGAATCCATGTACCCTATTTTATCATCATTAATATTTATCGTCTTTGTGCTTGTTAACTTTTATAAATCTTCCAATATAAAATTTTAAAACTGTATATCTAAAACTCGTCAATCATCAGCAAAAATACTTACTTTCAATTTACATAAGTTACACAAAGAACGCAAATTACGCAAAGATATGCCACGCAAATATCTGCAACGGCTAAGGCCGCCACTGCTTTCTGTAATTTCTCTGACTTTATTAGTCACGAACATTAGTTGTAAAAAACAAACATTATACTGATAGTACAATACAATGGAATTTTATGTAACGACCGATAACGATTTTGTTTAGCAAAACTTGAACAGAATAAGGCATTACTATTGGAATGTCTTCACACATTTAATCACCAAGTCAATAGAATAAGAAAGTGCTATGAAATGATATGTAAAGAAAAAATAATTTAAAAAATAAATATAATAATAAGAAAATAAACTTACCGTGGAATGTCGCCAGAAATTGATTAAGCCATGAATATCAGTTGCTGGAGCGAGAAGTAGATAATCCCTCCACTCGTCGAAGCTAATGTTGAGACTGCCATCTTGATCCATTCTGTAATTATTTCAAATATTCTAAACGGAATCTTATACTCGTTATTTTATAAATAACACAGTTAATCAAATGGAATTCATACCCGCGTACGTAAACTTAAATGTATTATTTAACGTAATATATTTTACCTAACGTAACATTCATTATTTACCGAAGAATAAAATTAAAAGACAGCAAAAATATTATACCAATATTTAAATTTAAGGTAATTTTGCCTTGACAATCGGAGATAGAAATATAGTCCGATAGTCGATACGAAAAATTTAAAATACCTAATGACAAACTAATTTATTTTTGTCGGAGACTGTACTCGAGATACATAGAAACTAGTTATCTGGCGACATAGTTCTCCCACGGCTAAAAGCAACCCTAATATAACAATTAACTAAATTTGGGAAAAACCGAATTGCATTATAAGAGACACATTATGCAAACTCACGTAATCAAAAGGCGATCCCTAACAGATCTAACATAACAATAAAAGTAAATGGGAAATAGTATAATGATATAACACTTCACATTATTATACAAACTCACGTATTTAAGAGGCGGAGATTCGCACAGTCCTAACAAATGTAATATAATAATTAACTAAATTTGAAAAAACCCATTGTATAATAATATAGACACATTTCTATATTATTATACAAAGTCACGTACTCAAAACAAACCCCTAAACAAATCTAATATAACAATAAAAGTCAATGGGAAAACCCATTGCAATAGGTGGAGTCTTCCCACGATTCCAAGGTTATCTAACGTAGCAATAAAATATGAAAAGACCAAAAGGTGACTAGAGGTAAAGCTTCTCCACTCTATCTATTATCCAAGAGGGTGTGTTACCTAAACACATAGTAAATAAACTAGTATAAATAAAGAACCATTTTGTAATATTAAGCATTAGAATAGTTACTCTCCATTAAGGAAGTAACCAAGTAGAATAGTAGTTACTATCCATTGAGGAAGTAACCTTAGAAATATAAATATATCTTGTATTAAAAAGTGCATTTATTATTAAATAAAGTACATTATATTTTAAATATTGTTATTATTGTTATACTAAAACTAGCAATAACATAACTGGCGCAGTCGTCGTCTAGCAGTGGAGATAAAACCAACGCATCGTGACGAAAAAGAACTAATCTACTCACCCCAGGGAAGAAGATTCAAAAATTAAATAAAATTAAAAATAAACTGTGTGGAAAACATAAGTGAAGCGAACCAATAACTAAGGACAAAAGACGAAGGACTACAGAAGATTATATTAAAGAATGATTTTAATCACTTTAATCCTCATGCAACTGTAAGTACTTGTTATCGTTAATTATCCTATTAAAACTTCTAATATTCCTATCCTATTTCAAATAATAATAGTTCATCTATTAATATAAACAATATTATAATTTTTGAAAATAATCCTATTTTCCTTTTATACTACTCTAACATATGGTAGATCAATTAAATCACCTTTTCACACAATTAAATATAAATAAAGAAGAAAAAATGACAACTAATAATAATTTCCAACAATATTTGGGAATGATAAAAGAGTATGATGGCAGATCCGAAGGCTTACCAGACTACATCAGAACAAGTGAATTGTTACTAGGACAATTTTTTAATGAAAATAAAGTAGATTGCTTCGACAACATCGCTTTAATAGAAGCGATTCGGGCAAAATTAATCGGAAAAGCTGCCTCACTAATAGAAGGAAGAGATATACAGAGCTGGGCAGAAATCAAAATAACTTTGACACAAGCATTTTGCGACCCTAGAGATGAGATGTCTTTACTGCGAGAGCTCATGGAAATTAGGCAGAGGAATGAAACATTCCTTGAATACTACGAAAAATGTAGAAAATTAAGAGCATTATTATATGCTAACCAAAAATGCAATGGAACAATAGAAGAAAGAAGTATGAAGACAAAAATGTACGACGAAGTGGCTCTAAAATCTTTTAAAGCAGGCCTCAGGGAACCATTTGGATCATTTTTGAGAACGAGAGCACCCACTACACTGGAACAAGCAATCTCTATTGTAACGGAGGAACAGAACGATAGGAATTGGCAAAGACAAGAAGGGAATATGAATAATAAACTGGGACAACAACCAGTCAGAATGACACAAAGAGCATTCAACTACCCTAAACAAACAGAAAAATTTAATATTGCCCACGCACCTGGTTTCAATAATGAACGACCATGGAACCAAAGCAATTTCCAACAACCGCAACAACAGAATTGGCGGGAACCAAACCCTACTATCCAGCAAAAACCGAAAACAATGTTCTCAAAGCAACAAAGCAACGTGTGGAATCGACACCCTAATAAACCAATTAAGAACCAATGGACGCCCATGGATTATACATCAGGAATGAATACACAGGTTGGAAACAGCAGACCTAAATATAACTACACTGTGGAAGAACTCAACAATATGGAAGAATTAGCAGAAACACCATACGGGACTAATGAGATGTACCATTATGTAGATCAACCCAATGAGGAGGACCCAAATGAAAACGGAAATTTTCAGGACGCCGGACCTTCCACAAAAGAACATATAACAATTAATAATATAACATCAAGTAATTTCCTACCCTATATAATTGATAACAAACTTAACATAAAATTACTTTTAGACACCGGATCATCCAAAACCATAATTAACCCCAATTTGATATACAAAAATTTACCCGAATGTATTTCTGAAGAAGCTTTTTGTATTCAGACGGCCCATGGTACCACAAACCATAATAAAGTGGCTCACATCCCCATATTTCCAATATTTAAGAGTCAAGACATATGTAAAGTCTACTTGTTTAAATGTAGTGATAAATATGATGGATTACTAGGAATGGATTTGTTGACAAAACTTGGAGCTAATATTAACTTCAATAAAAAAATATTAACCATTAATGATACCGTGATACCGATATACTTTCAGAATTCAAATAAATTGGAACTGTATAATACTGAAATCAAAGTACAGAGTGAAAACATTACAGATGAAGTTTGGAATACAGAAGTAAACGAAAGAGATGTTAAAACATTTATTAAAATTAAAACCGATGAAAATTCAATTGTTGAAGTAAACTTCAAACAAGACACAGAAGATGAGAACATGCAAGATTTCAAAGTAGAAAATCTGCAAAATGTTAAACAACAAACAAAAAATCAAAACTTTCAAGATTTTAAAGTAAAAAATCAACAAGAAATCAAACAAGTAGCAGAAAAGCAAACTATACAAGATATTGAAATAGAGAAACAACAAAACATGAAACAAGAAGAACTAGGAAAACAAAATACACAATATTTCGAGGTAGAAAAGTCATACCGTATAAAGCAAGAAAAAGCAGAAAATAAGAAAATTAAAAAATTTAAAATAGAACGAAAAATTGAAAAGGAAAACAAAACTAAGTGCTTACCGGAAAAGCAAGAAGATTCAGAAAAAAAGGCATATACTATGTGGATAAATGTTCACAGAAAAGAAAAATACTATGATAAGCCAACATATCAAATACTGTTCAAGCCACTACAAACGCTAAGGGGACTCATGATAGAAAGTCAAGTGAAAAGACTCAGAATACGTAGACTAGCATTTGACCTAGATAAACTAGAGTTGACCCAAGTAAAGAACTTAATAAATTACTTATTCCAAAAACAATATGATATAAGTAAAATAATTTCCAACAAACCAGAGGAAAATATAATTGCAGAAATAAACGAAAATAAAATACTAACGGCATTGGAAGAATTGGATAATGACGAACTTATCCATACAGTACACACACAGGAGTGTAGTGATCAAGGAATACCTATGTCGAATAAAATCGTGAATAACAAGAAAAATCAGTTAATTTTTCAATTCACATTAGCAGACCCTAAAAATAAAACAATAAAAGCCAAGCTCAGAAACATGGAAACAATAGAAGGAAATAGACAAAACGTAAAAGAAGAACCTTTAAACACATTTAAAAATACGAATATGAAACATAAATACTATGTGCATTGCTCAGATGACATATACGAAGTAGCATGTCAAATAAAAATAGAATTATTCCCCAATCAAAAAATAATTAAACGTCTAAGGAAACTAAAAGAAACTATAGGAGAAGAAAGTGAAATCGAAATTATTAAGCATTTCCATGAAGAAAAGAAAGACCACACATCAAGGGATTTAAATAACAGAAGAAATAATTAGATAAAATACTATTAGGACTATATGAACAAACACATTTAAGAATATATAAATAATTTTCAAGTATGTCAAACATCAAAATACGAAAGACATCCAAACATACCCCTACTTAACGTAACAAGAACACCAGATAAACCCTTTCAGACACTTCATATGGACCTTTATAAAATATTACCTACCGGACATTGATTGATACTTTCTCTAAATTTGCCTTCATTAAAAGAATCTTAGAAAAAACGCAGATGAAACAATTAGAACATTAATAGAAATATTTGCACAACACGGATTACCCGAAAACATTACAACAGATAATAATTTAGAATTCAACAACATAGAAGTGAAAACATTAATGCAACTACATAAAAGAAACTTTAATTTTATAATACTATGGCACCACAAATCAAATGGGCCAGTTGACAGATCTCACTAGATCATTATAGAATTGTATAAACTAAATAAAACTCTTTATTCACAAGAAATTGACAAAGAAAGAAGGATGATGAACTCTCTCATAGCTCATAACAACACACCGAATACGCAGATTACTCCATTATAAAAAATCGACCTTTACGACAAGTCGACTTCGATGGTATTGTATATAGAATTACCTTTATCGCATCTAACCATTATATATTATATTTTCCCATATCGATACCCATACAAGATCATTATCAAATAGTTATCCCAAATACCTGATTCCTATCCATTGACGATAACATTTACTTTAACCTTGTATGGAATTAAAATAAATCATGTATAGAACTAAAATCAACCATGTATGAAAACTAATAAAACTTTTATGCGAAGTAGAAAAGATATGCAATAAAATAGGAAACAGATGCGAAGTACAACTACTGGACCAACCTATAAATAACTGAGATCGATACCATTACCCGATGTCAAAACGAAACCAAATTGGGAAACCTAGATCTTCATCAATTGAAGCAGATACAAAAGGAACTTGGCGACACCCACGCAACCATACGAGACTTGCCGAAACCTGCCAACGAATATAGTTATACAGCAATAACTATCACCGCGGTAGTATTAGTAATAATCCTTTTGAAAATAATAAAACGTAAAATTTCATGCCTACAGACAACTAGAATATTTGAAACAGATATGGCGACTACAGAAATGATGACTACATCTAGAAAAATCGAGACACCTTTACAAGATTTCTCTATTTTTTTCTCTAAGGATGGAAGAGTTATCTGGCGACATAGTTCTCCCACGGCTAAAAGCAACCCTAATATAACAATTAACTAAATTTGGGAAAAACCGAATTGCATTATAAGAGACACATTATGCAAACTCACGTAATCAAAAGGCGATCCCTAACAGATCTAACATAACAATAAAAGTAAATGGGAAATAGTATAATGATATAACACTTCACATTATTATACAAACTCACGTATTTAAGAGGCGGAGATTCGCACAGTCCTAACAAATGTAATATAATAATTAACTAAATTTGAAAAAACCCATTGTATAATAATATAGACACATTTCTATATTATTATACAAAGTCACGTACTCAAAACAAACCCCTAAACAAATCTAATATAACAATAAAAGTCAATGGGAAAACCCATTGCAATAGGTGGAGTCTTCCCACGATTCCAAGGTTATCTAACGTAGCAATAAAATATGAAAAGACCAAAAGGTGACTAGAGGTAAAGCTTCTCCACTCTATCTATTATCCAAGAGGGTGTGTTACCTAAACACATAGTAAATAAACTAGTATAAATAAAGAACCATTTTGTAATATTAAGCATTAGAATAGTTACTCTCCATTAAGGAAGTAACCAAGTAGAATAGTAGTTACTATCCATTGAGGAAGTAACCTTAGAAATATAAATATATCTTGTATTAAAAAGTGCATTTATTATTAAATAAAGTACATTATATTTTAAATATTGTTATTATTGTTATACTAAAACTAGCAATAACATAACTAACTTTCATATGCTGATACACATACAAACAATCATACTACACGGCTGTTATTTTTTTTAAATTTCAAATTTAAACATCTATATCTTTTCAACAAATCAATAAAAAAAAAATTTTAATTTCTAAATTTTACTAATGGGCTTGTGTCCTATGTCTTAATTTCTATAAAAGTACTATAAAGTACTATATATTGATAAAGTGGGTTACTATAACCTCAAATGGTCAATTATTTTTTAATAACTCCTTATATGCTAAGAGATATTAACAATTAAAAAAGTCGTTTTGTCTCTTTAATTATTACAGGGAACAGAACGTAAAAGAGATATATTCTTGACAGAACTCTGACAAGTTTACAGGTTACCAACCTTACAGCTCATAAATCTCTGCTATATCTTATCTTATCTTATCTTAATATATATAAATTACGTGTCACTGTGTTGTCCGCGATGGACTCCTAAACTACTTAACCGATTTTAATCAAATTTGTACACCGTGTCCAGTTTGATCCAACTTGAAAGATAGGATACCTTACATCTCAATTTATTTATCTTATTGCTAATTATTTGTCTATTAATTATCTGTATATGACATATGACATCGGGCGACGATGATGGCGACATCTGTTGACTAGATTGAGTAAATATTCTGTTGAGTAAATCGAAATCTGTTGACTAGATTGAGTAAATATTCAATAGATGGCGCTACGTTAGGCACAGCAACGCGTGGCCGGGACAGCTAGTAATATATATAAATTACGTGTCACTGTGTTGTTCGCTATGGACTCCTAAACTACTTAACCGATTTTAATGAAATTTGTACACCGTGTGCAGTTTGACCCAACTTGAAAGATAGGATAGCTTACATCTCCATTTATTTATCTTATTGCTAATTATTTGTCTATTAATTATCTGTATATGACATATGACATCGGGCGACGATGATGGCGACATCTGATGACTAGATTGAGTAAATATTCTGTTGAGTAAATCGAAATCTGTTGACTAGATTGAGTAAATATTCAATAGATGGCGCTACGTTAGGCACAGCAACGCGTGGCCGGGACAGCTAGTGTATTTATATATCAAAATATTATTTACAGCTATTTCAAGAAACAATCAAATTTCAATATTATGTCTGCCGTAACAGGGTTAAATAAAATCAAAACTTTATTTCGACTACCAACAGTTACAAAACATTACCACATCACTGACCTACTCAACAAATAACTGACCTATACAATACATTTTCACGTCATACAAATGGCCGACCATTTCTAGCGCTAAAACTACACTTCAAATTTTTAATTGCTATATCTCCGTCAACATTTAGACATTTAATAAAATAGACACGCCAATACACATTTATTAACATCAATTTCAAACAACAATTAAAAAATCGACCACTAAAAAATGAGAACACAAGCCCATTATAGTTCGCATCAACTTTATCTTCATTTATATTCCGACATATGGAGTAATTTCGCCATTTGTAGCTGATAAAACAGACATTTCATATGAACAACTGTGGGAAACTGAATTGTAAATGAACTCTTTCATGACAAAAAAATCGCATACTCATCTTCAATATGATGGCAAAGTGACTCTAAAATGTTTACTGGGTTACGTTTAAAAAGGTAAATGTTTTTATATTATGTTATTGATTAATACCTTTGAACTAAATTGGTGGCCTCTCTTTTGTCCATGTCGATGCCCAGATCTTTGAACGCAGAAATTAATTCCTCTAAATCTACTTTACCTGCAATGAAAACAGAACAATATTATTTTATAATTATTGTGTAGCATATTATAAATTACACCCAGATAGAAAAGCTCTAGAGAAAAAAAAATCCTTTATAAAATTGACTTCGGAATACCTAACACCCTATATTTAAATCTAAACGTAGTCTTTGCTATGCTTTTCTGTGTTTATGTATTTTTAATAAGACTTAGATAAAGCGGATCAAAATGTAAAACAGAGATTTGTTAACAGAAGTAAGGAATAAAGACTGTCAACAAATAATAAAAATTAAGAGGAATTAAAATTTAGTAGATAAGAAAATTAAGGAAACATTGTGTTAAAGATTACCAAATTAAATCTTTAATTAAACAGAAGCTTAGACAAATATTACACAAAACGAAAATTGTATACAGCCACACTGTATTATTACTGTATATACTTTGCCAAGTGTTGAAAGACATTAAACAAAAAGAACTTTGACAATATTCCAAAATATTACTAAATGAAAAACATATTTAAAATATAGAATTTCAAGTTCAAATATTTAAAGATACGAAAATAACTTCTCACGGTAGAATTATATATCTCTAGCTATAGAAGAACCCTACTTTCCTACAGACACTTCAGAGTATGATATAAAATAACTTACCATCCTTATTCTTATCTAGGTGAGAGAACTGAAGTTTAAGATTCTTTTCATGTTCTCGAACATAGTGGATAAACTCTGCCAGGCATACGTCACCGGATTTAGTTTTATCAGATTGCTGTAAAAATTTCTGTAAAGAAAATTGCATCAGTTAGCAGTTAGTTTCTTTAAAATTAACTCCTTTTATTTAAAAATTAATGTAACGTCACAAAACAATTTTTGAGACAAACTAATCTCTACACTATAGTCCTGTACACGAGTCTCTAAAGGAAAAACTCAACGAGACTTTCATCGCATGGTTCGCTTTTAGTTTTGCATATGAACATGCTAGCGATTTCTAACCTCAGTTTTAGTAAAAGTGTTCTTACTGTTAATGTAGTAAAGTTTTTATCATTTTTATTCTTATAACAATATTAAAACTGACAAGAAATAGTGACTGGAAACAGACATAGAGTAATAATAATGTATTGAAACTATAGCCTTATTAACTTTCTTGTCATTTTAACTGCTTTCTTAATTACTAATATCATAAATAACTAGCTAATAATTAACTATTGTAATTTACGCTGCAACCACCATTTATCAGTAAGAAGTTGAACTATTACAGTAGACAAATATTATTTAAAACTTTATTAAGGTGAACTATAATAAGGTAAGGTCAATTTTTATACTCTATATATTTTTAAGTCTTAAGCGCAAGTTTGAGATCCCATAATAAGGGTTATAAAATTTATGACAAACTCTAAGAAATGTTACCAGTCATATAAAAATTGGAATTTAACTAGAAAATATAGCAATATTAATTTTCAAAAGTTATTTTTGCGATTTCTATTCATTAAAAGTCAGTGGAAGAAAGCTTAAAATGTAGATACGTTATTCATCTAATTTTGATTTTGATCCGCGTTTATAGTTACTTACATAAAACGATTTAAACATAAAAAAGCATGTTTTTTTTTATAATATTTAACCTGCTGTATAGTATCGCCATCTATATTTCGCGAGTCAAAAATGGCCAAGTATCGTTTCACCTTAAAGAAAGTTACACAGTTAAAACTCAGTTTCCTTATTTCATATCAACTAAACGTTAATTTCTGCTTAAAAGAACAGGTCTTTAAAGTAAAGTAAAGTAAAAGTACAAAGTAAAGAAAAGTAAAAGTACAGGTGTTTAATTAGGAAGCACACTAAATAAACGAAACAACTGTTCGTAATATGTATATTAATAGTTTACTTAGCTAGATATATATTATAAGATATGCTAATTTAATTCATTCAATACATTAGTACATATCCATTTTAAAAGCAAAGATAAAAATATACAGTAATTTGAAGTAATATAAAGGAATAATATCAAAATACAAACAGAACTTTACAAAAAAAAGTAATTGGCTAACTACTTGTTTAAAGAAGATAATATATTATTTAGCAGATAATAAGTTTGTAACTAGAATCTTTTTGAACGTCATATATGATATACAATAACATTTAGATATATATATAAAATAAAAGCTTTAAAATGTGTACTTAGTTAAAAAAAATTCTATACATCCACACGCTTTATTTCATTAACTTTTTTAAATAATGACTGATAATGACGCATGCATGTCAACAAATTAGCATACACTGCGAGTTAATGAAATGCAATTAATATTGAATAACATATTCGGAAATAGTGCAGTATTGTAACAGTAGTTGCATGGGATAATGTAAAAGACGAAGTTCTTTTATTAGATAGCTAACACGAATATGGAAGTATCGTAGTAACAAATATAAAAACAATAATTAGAATTACGATAGAACAAGTACGTACTATAACCTCAAACCCAAGAAAGAGTAATTATTTACGTTAAAGATCTAGTAATCAATATGCAGGTTTCAACCGAGTAAAGGTTAGGTCAATGTTGTGCGAACAAATGTTACTGATAAGTCTTAATAATAAGTAGACTTTATACATTACATATATGTACATTAAATCAATAAATATTATATTTTCTAAATAATAATTGCATTATCATACTAAAAACAGCAACGTGGAAAAATTTAGAAGACAAATGAAAACAGGTTGTGAAGAAACACCGGCATACATACTTAACACAACAGTCACAGCTATTCTAAGATTTGGTACAATTGACTTTAACGATAGAAGAATCAATTATAAATAGCACAGTACTTACTTCTGCATAATGATGGTGTACTCCAAATTCTTTTAAAGCAACTGACAGATCGTGTATATCTATTTTACCATTACCGTCTTTATCTAAACTATTAAATAATTTCTCTAATCTCTCCTCATCTTCAAACGGTAATTCATGTAAATAATGAGGAGGTTTTGTCATCGCAGGATCATCAATCCGCACTATATTTGTATTTACCATACTGCTAAATTACTAGATTAGCAGTATTTTCTATTAATAATGTACCACTTTCACAATGAGTTAGTTACTTATTCATCACTGAATTTATTTCATACAATATTATAACTTAAAAATACTATTTTATAGGTTAAATTTATGTTTTATTAATGTTTAAAATGATTATAACACTATTTCATACAACTGAAATGGGCTTAAATATGTTTAAAATTAAAGGAGATTATTACAAACCGGCTGTTAAATTCTTCCATTTCATTTGACAATTCTTTTTAGCTTCTGCTGGTTCTGCCAAACTAACTAGGTCAAGAAAGTAATTGCAGAGCTGGCGCCATCTCTTATGAGAAACATCAGTCATTTGAATTACCATTTAAGCTTAACATCTTGATATGCAAAAACAATTAGTAAAAAAGAACAAATTGTTAAACAGAATGCAATATGCAATGAAATATACTAGTTAAACGCAATTCTTTTATTTTAATAGGAAACACCCGTCAACAGAAATATCCATCTTAATAAATGGTTACAAAATACATAGTTAGATGGAGTTGATTAAGTATACAAAAAAAAATGCAATTAAATGTAAAAATAGAAACTGCATTTCTAATCATGAGGAATCATACAAAAATATATTACATAACAATGGAAATACAATTGTAGAAATATTAACCTCATATTCAATTTTAATGATTTCAATTTTTAATAATCTTCTCCTCTTTAGTATGTTTACAAATCACTTGAAATTGCTTATATTGCTTATCAATCATTTGTATAAGCTCTTCAATTTTTTCCTGTTTCACTGCACTTCTGATGGATTTAAAGAATTCCATATAATGATGCAAATTATGACTGCAATTTTAAATAAATTAATATTTTCTCATTACAACTATACAGTGACAAATAAAACAACTTACATTGTTAATAAAATTGGAGCTAAAAGTTCCTTGGTGTTAATCAAGTGATAAATATATGCTCTAGTATGTTTTCTACATGTTAAGCATTGGCACCCTTCTAGAATTGGTCCAAAATCTTCTTTGTACCTTACATAACAAAACAATTACGCGTTAACACATTTCATTATCAGCCTTTGAGAGAAACCAAAATCGAATAGTTGAAATTTACTGAATATGCGATAAATGACCTATTATTTGGTCTCAAGTATAACTTAATTGTATCCAATCATAGTATACTAAGTTGAAGACCCCCTAAACTTTCAAGGTACGAGGCAATCCCTCGGTCTACCAAGCGCTTTCCTCTAAAAAACGCTGACTATAGTTACTAAAGTAGAATCAGATAATAAATATTCGCAAATTGCCGCGGAGTTATATCTATATCAAATTTGCACTTCGGTTTTGCTGCATGTTTTAGCTTTGCGTAGGACGTCATAGAAGAAATAAATAATCGAGATTATTTTTCCTTTTTCACAACCATAGTAATATAAAACTTGATGGGATACAAAAACAAGCTGTTAGTAGAATTATAACGTATTACACACACACTCGTATACTTCTCTATTATCTACAGATATGACAAATCAGCGGACAAGACGTACCATGCAGTAATATTTTCCATAACTTTGGATCCGTTAAATTATTAAAGAAACAAAATGACTTTTTTAAATGTTAATATCTCTTAAAATATAAAGAGTTCTTAAAAATAATTGGAAATTTGAGGTTCTGGTAGCCAACTTTATCAATATATATTACAGTTTTATAGAAATTAAGTCATGGTTGACTAGATACAATTGATTACTCGCAGAAGTGTTTTAAAAAAAAGGGTTTGTGTCCTCTGTCTTAATTTCTATAAAAGTGTACTATATATTGATAAAGTGGGTTACTAGAACCACAAGTGTCCAATAATTTTTTAATAACTCCTTATATGTTAAGAGATGTTAACAATTAAAAAAGTCATTTTGTCTCTTTAATTATTAAAGGGATTCAACGTTGTAAACATTCCAAGTGCATGTGACATCACAATCCTTGTGCAAGGTTACCAACCTTACAGCTTATAAATCTCTGCTATATGTATTTATATATGATAATATCAAATATTATTTACAACTATTTCAAGGAACAATCAAATTTCAATATTATGTCTGCCTTAGCAGGGTTAAATAAAATAAAAACTTATTATTCTTTGATTTGACTTGATTATTTGACTACCAACAGCTACAGAACATTACCACACCACTGACCTACTCAACAAATAACTGACGTTAAAATGCATTTCACGTCATACAAATATGGCCGACCATTTCTAGCGCTAATTGAAAAATCGACCACTAAAAAATGAGGACACAAGCCCATTTAAGGTAGATTGGGCGGCAGTTATGACAATTATATTACAATTAAATACAAATGATGTCGCAGCGTAGGAGCTTAACAAATAATTACTTACACTAACCACAATATAAAGAATCTTACCCTTCATCTGACAAGAAAATTCCAAACGATTCAAATTTCATATTTTCTTTAAATCCAAATACTAATGCGACAAATTTTTCAGTCATTGTGTAAACATAACTTGAATCAAATAAATCAATGCCTCTTGAAACCAAATTTAAAATTGCCACAGGTGAAAAACATCCATTAACTGTACGTAAAAGATTATTTGGTAGTTTTTGCTAAAAGGAAAAAGGGTACACAATAGATTATTAATTTAGGATAGAGTCTACAAAATAATTATCGTTCATTTCTTACCACTACATGATCAACAATATCTAAAAGTGCCTTGTCATCAGAATTAGTATTATTTGGCCCACTTGCTTGCAGACCATCGATCACAACACCCGTTGTTAAAGGAAGATATTCCGATTCCAGAAAGTGTTTCAAAGAATTGTCCCTATATTGTAAATTATAGCCTCCAGTGATAACACCTAATAAAACATTATTCTTGACTTTTACGAATTTAAATATAATCCATCATTGTACCCTTTAAACACAAAACGTAAATTCATGTATTATGAAATGTAACATTTTTTACATAAAGTTACGCTTTATTATTTACCTAAGTTTACACAATTCTGTTACATTGTAATGAAACTCTCGTTTACTAATATATTAATTATATGTACGTAAATTATGATGTAACACACAAGCTTTCTTATGTTTCATAAACTTTAAATATATGTAACTGTGTTTAGCGGATGATCATTTATGAACTACATTAAAAGTGTATATTTTATTAACCTAGAACTGCAGAGTTTTTCATAAGATATTCAGATTTCTTATGTTTTTCCATGCAACCATTGAACATCGTATCTGTTCGATCGACAGATTTGCTTAATCTCTTATTTGAACTATCTGGAGCGTTATCAGCATCACATAATGTTTGATAAAGATCAGGTTTAAAATTCTCAATTGCATTCATATAACTAGAACAAATATTACATAATATAGTTATTTATATTTGTATATATAAATAAACATACTTACAAAGTGAGAAATTACCTTTCGGCATTAATTAGTTTTTTCCCACCTTTTGTCCAAAGAGGTACAACATCTCGTTCATTGTGACCTGGTATAATAACTTCGCCGCTATCCTAGTAATATGTTAATCAAATTATAAACTAAAGATCAAATAATAAATTAGTTTAAAAATCATTAAACATACCTGAACACTGACATAACTCAAACAATCTGTATTTGCGGAAAACTCTGCAATTCCTTTTCCAAATTCTTTAACCGCATCAGTAAAAAGATAAGTATTTGCAAAACCAATACTTAATGCTTGTCTTTCGTTGGTTAATAATTCATAAACTTCTCTAGATATATGTGGTATGCTGGCACCCTATAATTGAGGTTATGTTAAATAAAGTATCACAGTTCTTAATAGAATATATTAACTAATATAAATTACTAATAAATATATTAGTATATAATATCAATTTAAATTAATAGTCGATAAATAAGCGTTTAATATATAAAAGATGAAAAATTAGCTATTAAAAGTTACTTTACTTTTGTATATAACAATAATAAAGGAGTTTCAAATGTTGATCCTGGTATTCTTTCTATTTCTGATAGGATTCCAATTCTACCGGAACACTTTGTTAATTGTTGAATAATGTATTTCATGTTTTCGCAATAAAATATCAAATTTTAAATTTAAAAAGTTTTTGTATAAACACTTGTCATAACCACATGGGAATGTCAAATTGTAGTCGGTAACACAGAGCTCTCTACGCTTACAAATGTATAGAGAGACGGATTAAATGGATGTCTGACGTGTTTGCCACCTGTGCCGCAGGTTGGGAGTTTTAAACTTACATCGTAAGATTAGACATCTAATTTTGTTATATTCTCTTTGTATAAGAGTACATATTATTATAGTAAGGTTTAGATCTTAGATAAAGAGAGTTCGATTAGATTGCCGATGTTTTGTGCAGATATTGAAAATAAAATATTTCAGCATGTATAATATATAAATTTATAAATATGAATTATCATTAAACTTTAACTGTTTTAAAGTAAGTATTAGCTTAAATATTATAGGTTTATATATCGACTTCTATTTCTTTCTAAATATGTTTTCTTATGTTGTAATTTTTATTTCATATTAGATGTTACTATAAATTAAATATTACAATGTTTTGAGTCAAAACTTTTAATAAAGCTACTTTGGGACTCGTAGCCAACTTAATCCGCTACCGACAATGAGTAAATTTTTAGTAAGTCAAAGAATATACAAATCTAATCAGTTACAAATATATTTATATGTTTAATAATATACCATACTGCAAATAAAGAATAGTCAAATTATAAAACAAATATAAGGATATTATATATATATATTATTAATATACAAATGTTACTTTAATTAATAAGTCAACAATGGCTGCCCTGATATAAGAACAAATAATATTTCGTATACATAAATAAATATAAAATAAAATAATTAACTCATTGAAAATATTTTTCAATGCCAACATATAGCCAGCGCCACCTCATGACCTATAGCAATATTCAATATTAAAAAAGAGCAACTTGTTTCTTTTACTATTCGTAGTACATACAAAAACAGTTGCTGTAGAACCACTCCATGCCAAATCAGTTAATTATATGCAAATTTACTCAAATAAAATTCACTTGATTGATTTAAATTTGTAAACAAAGGCTGCAATAAAAAGAATTTTACACACACTTCGTGTGTTGATTTGATATGGAATAACAAAGTCGACCATTTTATATGTGTATGTGACGAAAGAAACCTATTATTATTTCATAAATTTTCTTAATCTTGTATGTAAGATCTCAATCTTTATGAATCCTGAATTGGTGCATACCACCTTTAGGTGCATACAAGAAACAAGGAATATTTTTGTAGTCTTAAACTTAAAAATACAGATAAATAATATATATAATCATTAAGACCTAGAATGCGTTAATTAGGTTCCTATAGTCAGAGCATTTTACGGAGCCACTTTTATAAACACTTACAAGATAAAATAGCAAAAGTTCCCATTAAACACAAAACATGAGATAAGGTTTCTTTATTACCATTTAATCCTTAAAAAGAACTTCTTAAGATTATATAATCTTTAAAACGGTTTACTTAAAAAGTTTTATGCTTATGTAAATGGATAAAACGGTAGATTTGTTTGTTGCATGTGTAAAAACATTGTTTAGTAGCAGGTAACTTTTGTTATGCTAGATAAATGTTAAATACTCGTAACTGTCTTTAGCACGTTTATTAAAGTGGCTATGTAAACAGATATAGTTAAAATTACATTCTAATTGAAGTTATTTTTACATGCTGTGTGTGCGTGTCTATCAAGACTTTGCAAGTACTAAATGAATATTGCCAGGACAATGGCCAAGGTTATGTTACATAGTACTCGTATATTATTAGCTTTTGATTTATTTACTTTTTTAATCTATGTAAATATTAAAAATAAAGTCAGGTGTTTTTTTAAATCTATTACTACATTATTATTTTTACATCTTTATTTAAAACGAATTATAAATCCTGAGATATAAGTATGTTTGAAAATGTATTGTGGAGTTTTATAATAAATTAAAAAATATAATATTTAACATACTTGTATGTGCAAACTACAAAGCTTAATTGCATAACAAATAACTACTTGTAATGCTTATCACTTATGGTGAAATCAATTACTTCTTTTTAAGTATTAAGTAATTCATATGTTCGAGCATTCAATAATCTTAAAATCAGTTCATTCTTTAATTATGTATACATTATTAGAAAAACCAACGCGTAATAGTTGGTATGTAAAATACACATAGAGTTGCCAACTTTCCAAAATTCCAGGGAAAGACATTGGGCAAGATACTGCTGTTAAAGTAAAAAATAACTTTAGTCCGGATATAAACGTAAAGAAAAAGGTCTTCCCGACAAAAAAAAGTTATATACAGTTGTAACTCGCCGAGAAACATAAAATGTGAAAAGATAAAACGGTTAAGGGTATCGCACACTGGAACAGACACTTGCGACGCTGACTATTTTCAATAAGGTGTATTGGGATAGTTTCGCATAAAGAAACTCACAACCTCACAAGTCAAACATTTCATATTCGTACAAGAGCACGAATAATTTCATTTTACTAACGTAACACTCGTTGTTCGTGCAAGTATATTCGCTTTAACCATTCGTATACCAAAATACATGTGTAGATCTGGCATAAGGGTACCAAAGTAAGCAAATTACGTCCATTGACACAGGACAAAACAAGTCAGAAGAAGGACAATTGACAACTCTAGTAATATATGTATTGGGAACAATAATTTCTGCTATTTTATTATATTTTTTAAAATATCATTTTCTATATTTATGGAAGTTGTATCAGATTACAAAAATGTATAAATTGATAAATTTTTTTGGCAACCTATTAAGTGTTTTGCTATATAAACAATATCATAGCACATTTTATTTGTTCAATGTAATAATGATATTGTGTATTATATTGTATATTGAGTTTATCTGTTTGTATTTTATGTTCTATTGCATTTAATTATTTTGTATTTCAGTTTTGTACCATGTATTATTTTAAACAAAAAATATCTGTTTTACGTTTAAAGAAAATAATTATTATAAAAGTGCAAATATTTTAATTATTTTATTATAATTATTTTAATAAAGGCTTTGTAAGTTGATCGTACCAACGGTTGTAAATATTTAATTCCGAATAAATTAGTTATAAGAATTAAGAATACATAACATAATATAAAGACAAAATACATAAAAAAAAAGAAAAACATTAGTCGATCAACCAACGTAGGCCATTATTTTATATTTTAACACATATAACCATTTCTATCTTAAATTGACATTTTAACCAGCAGCTGATTTCTGAGATTAGATATAACTGTAGTTAAATCCGACATGCGATTTAGTAAAGCTGCAGATTGTATCTAGTCCAACAGAGTCCCTCCTTAAAGGATTTCCTGCGGATTTTGCTTTCTTTATTCATAAATTAAAAAAAAAATAAGAAATTAAAATATTATGGATCTTTGTCAAATCTTAAAAATACGCGTTCACTGTTCGGCATAGAAAGCATTGAATTTATAAATGAAACGTGAAACAAATGGAAAGAGTATGCAGCGGTATCTTGTATGAAGACGTTTTCTGAGGGTACTATTAGCATTAACACAAAGGTTGCTTTTTTAAGGTGGTTACACTGAAATGCGGCTGACAGAACGGGTAAAGATACCGCTTGAATACGATTTCCCATCATGCAAAGCGGAAGGTTACGCAATACTTCAGAAATCAGCCAAAAACATTCATGTTAGTTCTAATACGAAAATAATAATAACATGTTAATGTTATAAGCAAAACCGTGTTAAACATTAATTAGTTTATATATTACTTCTGAATGCTGCCCATTTTTGAACTTACTGGTTTATAATTTTATTTGTGTTTTACTAACATCATTATCTGTCAAAAATTATAACAAATGTTGTTCAATTTAATTTCGTCTTACAAGCTATAAATAAATTTAACCCTTATAAAATTGTAATTTTTTTTTTAAAATACTAATTTTATTAAACAAGATCAGTCTGATGCAAAATATTATTATTAATTTTTCAATCATTTAATTGTATTGAGGAGCTAAGAATCTAATGTACTACAATATTAAATTGTTCGTGAATAAAAATGTAATATCAAAGTTCCGTGCTTCAAAACCAGGGAGATCATTAAACGCTGTATTTACTGTTAGCATGGGCGACCGCAGGCGACAGGTGAGAGCTAAAGTTCAGATTCCATTGTATCTGGCGTATTATAGCGCCAACACAAAAAACATATATGACAGGCTAAATCTAAAATGACCTTTTTTTTAACTCTAACAGGAGAAATATGTTATATCTAGTCGCAATTGTCTCTTGGCGGAATCAATTGTATCTATTCACAATTACCTTCCGCCGAGATTAATTGTATCTACTGTATAATTGCCTTTTCGTAAAAAAAAAGCAAAAAATGACAGGTCAAATAGGATATAATATAAATTAATTGTATCTAGACACAATACACATTCAGCGAAATCAATTGTATCAATACAGAATTACATTTCGCTGAAATCAATTGTATCATTCACAATTGTTTGCAACCATGCAAATTATCTTGCCATATTAACATACGGCACTGATCTCGACGAGTGGATATGTGCCTTGTTTGCCACTACCTGCGGGCACCCATGAATATAAGAGTTTCATTTTCATGAAAGTTTATCATTAACTTAATTTATAATTAATTCGTTTTTATAATTAACACATTTTATAAAAATATATTTTAGAATGTTAGTCAACATTACTTGAAAAAATAAAACTTTTTAAATTTATAAAGTAATAGTATGTCACTGTTATTTTCTAATGTTTCATTACGTCAAATGTCGTTTCTTAATAATTATAATAAAATGTATAAAATATGTTAGTGTTTTTTAATGTTTAAGAGTTAACATGCTATATTTTATAGTTAAAAGTAATTTTACCTTTTATATATATTTTTTAAATATAAAACAATTATATAAAACATTTTAGGAACAACTATATAAATACAATAAAATAAAGTATTCTTTTTGTTTGCTGGTAAAATAAAATAATCTCAAAAAATGGTTACAATTGGAACTATATGAATGGCAATTTCAAAAATATATACTCCATAGAAACTTTGTCAAAATTGTGCAAACTGTACATACAAAACGTGCTGCATTCGATTCGAATTCGAATTAGAATTGAAAGTTATTATTGATTAATAAAGAATATATATTTTTAAATGTTCAAAATATAACGAAGACAAACGGTTAACGGATACGATATGCTGAATATTAATAAAAGAATAAAATAAGTTGTAAACAGGGCTGGGTTAGGGTTAGGGTTACTGGGTAGTTTTGTTTATTGGAATTATTAGGCAGTGGTTAAATAAGGTAGATTGTTTCCGGTATTTGCATTGTATTGATTTGTAGCTAATTATAATTATTTCATTATTACAGCGGCATTTGGTAAAGTGGTCTCCTGGGCCTTACGTCGTAAATACTGGTATTGCCATAATAATGAAATAATTATGATTAGAAATATTTTAAGCATAAAAAGTAAAATAAATTGTTTATTTGTTGATTGACTCTAAAGACCTGATTTATAATATTCTGTAAATATTATTATTGTTAAAAATATCTTTTATAATAATAAAAACTATATTATCAACTAAATTAAACTATAAACAAATAATATACGACGTCTACATGAAAGGAAATCACAACAAATTGCAAAAATAAAGGGAAAAAACACAACCTAAATTTGATAAAGTTTTTTCCATTACTCGTACGTTTTGATTCTATCACTCATAGTATGTTATATATAATATATGTTATACACAATTTTTTGCACTCATTTTTAAAATAGTTTTAGATTTACTTTTTATTTAATAATTACGTATATTTATAGTTTTTTTTTAAATATATATATATGTAAATTTAACAACACAGTTTATTTAAATATATATTTAAAAGTATGTCCACGTTTAAAAATATTATCTTTCTTCTTAAATTTATTTCTGCATTTCACGACATTAAAATTTGAATTTGTTGTTTTGTTATATTATATAAAGAACGATTTCAGCTTCTTTAGAAAATGGAATACTTAAAGTATACATCTAATTAAAACATTCATAATTAAAAATTGCACAATTTAATAAATATATAACATTGAAATCTTAGAATTTCATTGCTCGTTTCTAAAAGCTGACATATCACATTTTTTATAAATAAATTTAAAATGAAGTAACGAAAATATATGAAGATATTTTTAAATAGTAATTAATACATAATTAAATATTTAAACGTTGCAAATCATTACGTATCATTTACGAATATATTTTAATTTAACAATAATCAACAACTGTTGTTACTAAATTTTGATATTATTATGTCACTCTTAATATTAAATAATCTTCAAAAACATTCTTTATATAATATTATTAAAATGTATGATTTCACAATTTAAATATAATTTTTTCAAGACACCAATTTTATACTACAAAACAATTATATTTTCACCATTTTTCATATATATTTTCTTTTCTTAACTTGTTCACTTTCTTTATACAGTCATTTTAAAATTTTCTTTGGCTCCAATGCTTGCAATTGTCTTTTTTATCCTTAGCGCCGTTAATCGGGCGGCAGGAGTTGTATACCAACATTCCTTCATCACTTTGGACATCGCGCAAAGGACTTCGCAGGACTGCCACCTGTTCGGGATAACAGGACGATGTCGATCCGTGCAAACGACCTTTAAATTAAGTACAATTACGGATTTATTTTAATAGAAATTACAATACTTTGTTTAATACGAATGGTATTTATAATTACTTTTCGCATTTCTTCGACAGATGGATCTGGTTGAACCATTTCATAAAATGGTAACTGAAATTCATCATAGATTCCACCTATATTACACCGCCTTGCAATTTCCCATAATACAAGACCAAAAGCATATACGTCTGCTCGTTTAAATGAGTCAAATTGAGTGCAATTGATGGATTCGTCTAACACCTGAAAAATAATGAAATACATTACAGTTGTATACAAGCTATTGTTAATATATCATTAACCGCATAACTAATAAACCCAGTGACGTACCTAGGTAACCAAAGGCCCCAGGCAAAAAAAAAATCTGAGCCCCTAAGTAAACTGTTTAGGTTTTTCAAGTCAGATATAAATATATATAAATACTTTAAAGGTACAAAGCTTTAAATGGCACAGCAAAACTACTTACTACATGTATGTGTATGTGTGTCTTGTGTGAGCTTTAGTGATCACCTAGGTGAGTTTAGGAACGTATACTTGGATTTATAATATGGCATTAATCAATAAAACGAAGTAAATCAAAAGATGTATGCATGTATGTATGTAAAACAGTTTATTGTACATAAAACAAGATTTGATGTCATTCAATACACGGTGTATGAATTCGCAAAGGAACACGAACTCGAAATTTGGCATTTTAGTTTTAATATTTTCTGCTTAACCACGCTTGTCTTTACTGGAACTCTTGAGAACTATTTCTGATAACGTTTTGATAATACCGAAAAAATAAAGTTTTATTGCAGATATTGTACTGATCCTACTAGTTTTTAGAGTGATGTCCGATTCGCCAGTGAATTTTGACAACAGATCCCAACGTTTGATGTTATTTCCGAACAAATTATACAAATCTTGCAACGTTGCAAAAAAAATCTGTAATTCGATACAAGTGCTAACAGCATCATTTACCACCAAATTGAAATTATGAGTGGCGCAATGTATGTATTTCGCGTTTGGTTGGATATCCTTAATCTGTTTTTGTACACCATTATACACACCGCTCATCACACTGGCTCCATCAGAACCTTGACCTACACATTTTTTAAAATCAATATTTTTGTCGATAAAAAATGTAGTCACGTGGTTGACTAAATCTGCTGCACCATGTTTGAATGATGCATAAAAACCTAAAACCGTTTCTTTTACTTCTATATCAACTGGCTGCCCATTTTCCGATCTAGTTATTACTACATAACACACATTAGAATTAAATACCTAGTATACTATTTAGAATTTTTGTTATTGTTCATGTTTTTGTTATAAAAGTTTTGTATGCATTGTCGGGAATAACTATTCACTAAGAGTATTACTTCACGGTGAAACCGTTAATATACAAATATGAGTTATAAAACTCGGAGGACCCCCTGAGCTTGGGGGCCCCGGTGCGCAACACCGACTGGCCCATACCTAGCTACACCAGTGAATAAACCTCTTATAAAATTTATACCAGGTATAACCTGATAATAAGCCTGTCCGAACGCTTTATACCTGGTATAAATTTAGCGGAAATACTAGCAACAGACTTCAACACTTATTAAATTTCTTATTACATATAGTGAGAAGTCACATAGGATTTTATATATGCTATAATCTCCACATGGCGTTAATAATTATTTATGTACCTCTGGAGCCATATATCGTTTGGTTCCTACTCGATGTGTAGAGGGGATATCAACTGCGTCTAACGCTACATCATGTCGAACAGCCAAACCCAAATCACCGATAGCACAGCTTAAATTAGATTTCACTAAAATATTTTTTGATTTTAAATCACGATGGGCAATGGCTGGTTTACCTGAAAATATAATAGAAGTATAAATTAGTATAATAAATTAATGATTGCTAGATTGAATACTGCGTTTTAAATATTGAATTCTTACCAGTACATTGCTGAGGTCCTGGTTCATATGAAACACCTTTGGTGCCTACGATGTCCATATGTAAATGTGCTAATCCAGTAGCAATTGATAGAGCCATTCGAATCATAACCGCTGTATCGACAGTAGTAGCTGTGAGATAGTCAAACAGAGATCCGTTGGCATGGAAATCAGTGATAAGCCAGAGTTGGGTCCACGTGCCGTTATCTAAGGAAAAGTAGAAATATATAGAATGCGATTACTCTATAAAATCACTTTTTACAACTAGAACAAAATTTAAAGCAGTTATTTACGTACCTTTGTTATCTGCGGCAATAAATCCTAATATATTTTCGTGTCGTAACATAATTGTTTGATAAATTTCTGCTTCCCTAAACCAAGAACTTTCTTCTCTGGAAGAAAATATTTTAACAGCTACATTTTCCCCTCGCCATCTTCCTCTCCAAACTTCCCCAAACCTTCCTTGTCCAATCACGTCCATTAATTGGATTTGTCGGGCTATTGATCTTTGCACTAGTAATGGCAGGCCGGCTACATGAAATAAAGAAATAAATTATTATTAAACTATTCTTTCATGCGTACTATTTATATAAAAAATGTATTTATTATAAGATAAACTAATTTTTTTGGAGATAGTGGGGTAACTGTATTTGGTCAAATGAATGCTGCTCAAAAAGTTAAAGTAAAAAATTGATCCATTTTTTTTGCATATTCTTATAGATTTATATATTTATTTATTAGGGATGTAACGAATATTCGCATTCGCAATAAATTATGCGAATTTTTTGCATATGTATTTGGCAAGGAAAAGTGGAAATAATTTATAAACAAACAATGCAACTGATTCGGTTTACAATTTTTTTATTTTATTTACTACTTGAACTTGTAATATAAAATAACAATTATATAATAACCAATATAAACTTTTAACCTTTTAATTACACAATGGAGCTAAGTAAATTACCAAATTTTTAGTTACACTAAAACTACTTTAAATGATATCTTTACTGAGAACACAAATGATAAAATGCTATATTATAATGTTCTCGGCGTATATTTATATGTTTACGCGATTCGTATGGCGGCTCGAAAACAGCTCCTGGCTCAATTTTCCTGAAAATTGTCTATTTCGTAAAGAAAAAAATTCTGATCTTTTGCTTTCCTCGGATTTTTCCCTGAATTTTCTGGAAACCCGTAATTTTGGAAAAACTAAATATTTTTTTTTACTTTTTGCTCTATATCTTTTATTTCGTAAAAGATAGAAAGTTGAAATATTTGGCATATGTATTAGTGTGTTCAATACTAACATTTTTTAAAAATTAGAAATTGAAAAATTGGAAAAAGGGGGCGTTGAGAACATAGGAAATAAGGATAGGAATCTTTAGGCGAGGAGAACATAGGATAGGAAACTTTACAGAAGACTCAAATTTTGAATTACTTAATAATAAAATATGTTATTAAAATTTAAAAAATTCTAAAATATTATTTGGGGGCACGGGGGCAGTTTTTGCCGAGAGTAAAAATTGTGCTAGAAAATTGAAATTTTGTATATAGGCTATACAATATAGGATAAAAAAACAGTACAGTATAGGATAAAAAAAATCCCAAATTTTGAAAAAAAGTTCAAAAAAGGCATAAATTGAAAATATTTTTTATTTTGTTTTTTATGAAAAATTATTTTATCATAATTGTGAACGAGTTAAATATTTCAATTTAAAAATGGAATATAAATTTGACATGAAATTAAAGCCACACATCTAAAATCTAGTTTATATTATACTACTAAGTAAAGCATTTAGTAATTAAATTAGAGTAAAGGAATAGTAAATTTCAGGAATAAAAGTTTTGATACCATATGCCAAGATTTGGCGGCATATTTAAAAAGTCAATATTCGCATTCGCGAATGTGGGAAATCAACATTCGTTACATCCCTAATATAATCCTTTAAATCTCGCTGCTGATTAATCGACAAAGAAATTTGCATTACAATAAATATCAATCCTTTTACAATGATAAATTACACTGACCAACAAAATAATTTATTTTTGAGTAAAACCTCTTCTTTCTCGTATGAAGAGTTAAATTTTTGGTAGTTACTCGACTAACTCCTATTAACTAGGTCTATCGACAAACTCACCCGACCCCGATCCTGAAGTGCTCATTTCGATCATCTCCCGGAGCGTTGGCCCCGTCCGGGTTAGCAGATTTTGTTCGCACATGGAGTCTTCTCCAAGACATAATTGTGAAGATCCAGATCCATTGTGACGATATGCAATTTTACGGTAGACAATTAATGTTCCACCAATCAGGAAACAAGCTGCTATTACCGGTCCAGCTATTATTCCAAACCATTTTAAATTCGTCCAGCCTTCCTCCGATATCAGGGGCGGTTTCACTTCGAATATAAATAAATAATGAATATTGGATAATTAATTTAGAATATTTTTATAAATCTAATAGAGATGTTTAAGCATTATTATACAATTTTGTACCAAATTTTGTCATTTGACCAATTATTGCATACTAAGGCACGATTTTGACTTTTTTCAACAGAACAGAGTAAAATTATTATACATTTAATAAAAATATGTTATATATAGTTAAAATTACGAGAGTTCGGCGGCGACTCATACTTAAACCACTGACTCACTTATTTTTCTATAATGTAAATAGAAACGAATAAGATAAAATTCATTATCGTATAACAGATTTATATCGCTCTTATAACCTCTTTTAGGTATAAGTCACCGCCGAACTATCGTGATTTGAACTATATTTCGACTGTATGTCGACATATAGTCTGTATTTTGACTATCAGAACACAAATTGGAAACATTTTTTTGGTTTTCACACGTATGATTTTTGGTTCTAACAAATGGAACATGAATGTTTGGAAACATAGAGGTATAAGAATAGAGTGCGCAAGAGCCTGAATATTGCGATAAAGACAAAGAGAGAGATAGCTGATGAGTGTCCTCTATGTCTCTTTCTAGCCGAGCACTGCGTCTGCTTGTTTGCTTACCTCCTACCTCAACGACAAGCAGCTAAGCCAACAGCAGCGGTTCGGCTAGAAAGAGACAGATAGGACTCTCGGCAGCTATTTCTCTCTTTGCCTTTATCGCTTCGTCTTACACGCGGTCGTACCCTTCGCGCACTCTATTCTTATATCTCTATCGTATCGGAAAAATATGCAAATTAATTAAAAAAAATTGGAAAATAAAGGTCAAAATATAACTTGATACTTCCTTGTATAATACTGCTTTAATTTTAAATACCACAAGTAAATTTTCAAATATAAAAGTTATTTCATAGATTCCTAATTAAATAGTAAGCAACAATAAAAAAAACAAGCATGCAATTGCATTCCCAAGCTATCAAGCAATAAAACAGAACACAAAATACACAAAAATGAAACACAACGCACAGTCGTGGTAGAATGTATAAAAGATACATTATTATTACACATTTACGTATAATTTAGCTCACAACGTATTTGTTATATAATGGTTATGTAAATGCTACGTGTGTGTTTACTGGGGAGATTATAAATACGTTATTATTAAAAAAAAAACAAGGAAAAGAGGAAACAATACATGCCAAACACATGATGAAGTCAATCAATATCAATCTTATTGTATTGTAAATAATAATACCTTACCTAATTTTTATTATTTATTAATAAATCATAATATTTTGTTTATAACAATGTATGAGTACTTATTTACAAATAAATGACGACAAAATCCCATAATAAGTTTATAAATTATCTTAAAAGTTTTCTTGAATACGTTTACACCCGGATCTGAGACAGTGTTATGGAAATCTTCTATTATTAGAGACGAATTACCGATTCACGATGATAAGGGGCATCTAATGTGTGAACTTAGTTTTACTAAAGGTCAATCAAAAAAATTCATTTATATGGAAAAGCAGATCTGGTTAATACACCTATCACGGTCGGGTCAACAGAATCCTGGCCAAAAAACACGCCATTGATTGGAAGAGAACTATCTTACAAAATATATTTTTAGCCCGGTCAAAATAAACATTTCAATTAGCTATAATTCGCAAAGAGCTGAAAGTTGGTAATGTACCTTCGGTACATTATTACAAATAAAATAGTAAAACTCCTCACCAAAGGTTAAAGGTCAAAGGTTAACAAAAATTATTTTGTCAATTTTTACGGTAAACGGTATGTTTTATCATAAAAATAGTTTAGACAAAATTGTAGATCATAAAATTATCTACAAAAATTGTTCTTATACTTTTTTCTCTAAGAATCACCATTCTTTTATTAGCCTTAGAATCACCGAAAATAATTTAAATCGCACGAATTATTGTTGGTTTCGGGAAGTTGTTATTCTGATTGATAATCGTCAAATCGTCAGTTCAACAGTTTTATCTTTTTTGCTTTCTTCTTGTTCTTGTTCTTCTAGCTGGACATATGAAAAAGATACATCTGATGTGAAAAAGATACGATACTAAGATCTAGTGAAAATAAAATGATCTCATAATTCTTGTATTATGCGAATATCTTAACATCTGTTAAGTTTATTGGTGCTTTACATAAAATATGTTGACATGCTCTTTAGATAGTCAATTCAAATCACATTGCATAACTGAGTAATTTCGGAACACTTTGAAATGTTCATATTTTCCTTAACAGTGTGTATATTCTCACAATCGTATAATTTGTATTTACAAGTTGCACAAACCAATATTTTTACTCATATTAAACATCCGATGGCGTTTATACCATATAGGCAGTACAGCGTATATATTGTTGTTTTCGGTGATTTAGAATCGCAATATCTCAGGAATGGTGGTTCTTAGAAAAAAAAGTATAAGACAATTTTTGTAGATAATTTCATGATCTAAAATTTTTATCTGATATAGTTTTATGACAAAACATACCATTTACCGTTAAAATTAGAAAAACCGTTTTTGTTGACCTTTGATCTTGAATAACTTTTTATACAGATGTGCGATCGGTGAGGATTTTTAGTATTTTATTTGTAATAATGTCCCCAAGCTCTATGCAAATTATAGCTAATCTACCCCTATTTTATCGTTGATTTTGATCGGGCTATTTTCTTCTTTTGCTGAATGCCGAGCTTAGTTTTAAAAAAAATCTTATAACATAACCTCAAATGTAATTTTACAGTACATACTAACTACGATGATTTTAATAAAGTCTAAATGGTATTAGTTATCACGAATGTCTGATAGTTCTGATGTAAGCGTATCCAACATTTCTTTGTACACAACAAAACGTCGCATGCTTTTCTTGACAAAACCTATGAACACAATTATGTACACCCCGTTTATTTCTCATTTAAAAACCTATTTTCACAGAATGTTTCATGCACCGATATTTGATGACAAAAATTTGATGATCCCAAAAACAATTCTAAAATAAAATGAACAAAATATGAATCGATGTATGTATCACAATAAAAACACAGCGGCATCGGACTATAGACATGACGCGGTATCACGTATAAAAGAACGTTACAAAAGCTGTAAATATATTCCGAAAACACGCATTCTATATTGCTTTTTGATAACAAAATATTTTATATTTTATTAAATGTTTTAAATTTTTAATTTTACTTTTCTATTACACACCTAGAGTATAATGATTTTTCATAACACTAGACTTCGCTTGTACAAATTTTATTAAATAGAATAAATTTTTTTTTGATGTTGATTAATGTAGGATGCATAGTATAACATTAATTTTCAATTTTGAAAAATGGTTGCCAAACTGTGATCGTAACGGAAGTGTGTATTATGTAAACAAGGGGTTGTACACCCTGGGGGGAGGGTTTGTCGTTATAAAAATTTAAACTTTACCAATCCTGGAACATTTTTTGAGGATTCATTTCATTTATAATAGTTTTTTCTTATTAATGTTAAATTAAAAACATCTTATAAATGCCGTTTACAATTTTAATTATAAGCTGATAAAAAATTAAATAACATTACCATCTATTGTTTCAATTTTATTTTTTATTATATAGTATATGGTAATATGCGCAATCCTGTACAAATTTTATTTTAAATTTAGTATAGGTGTAGTTTTATATATTTGCATACTACATTACAACATCTATTCTAGATTCAGAAATAAATCGTTATCAATGTTTATATTATACCCTACAATTTGTGACAACCTGGCAAAAGTAAAATAACTTTCAGCATTGTGAAAAATTTATATTAAACAACGATAACAATTTATGTTAAGTAAAGTATACTGCCGACGCACGACTTATGCGCACTAAGAAATTAGAAATTAAAATTAAAATACGTAAAATGCCTATTCTGAAAACGAACAGTTTAAGTATCATTCCAACTCACTATTTTAATTTTGTATTTACTTTAAATTGTGTAGCATTTTTAATTTATGTTTTCTTTGCTTTTTAGTACCTTACAAGGTCTACTTTTAAAAGAAGTTCAATATCAGTTTGTCAAAATTGAAGAACTAACAACAATTTCTATTACTAATTGTTATTAAGCACAGCAATTTTAATTTTGTCGAACTGTCGAATTGTCAAAATTGACACTGAATTAACTAAACTCAAATTAAAACACGAATGTGATAAGGAATGCCTATTTCGAAAACCCAAAATCTAGATTCAAATATTAAATAAAAACGTAAATTAAATATGAAAACAGTGAGTGGGAATAAGGCTATTCAATTAAAACAGATCAAACGATCAAAGAGACTTGGAAGAAGATTTAGTCAATGAATATTTCATCAAGAAAAATAAATGACAATTCATCAAGGCATAATAAATAAACTCAGCAAATGTTTCGATGTTAACAGTCGAGTTTCTTGATGCACGGACCCCTATTTTGAGAACCTGTCATTCGAAGAGAGCCAATGGAAGACACATTATGTAGTTTTATTAAGACAAATGTGGTGAAAATGAAAACAGTATTTTTACTAAATCTAAAAAACTAATTGTTGACACTTATTAGCCAAGGCCCCGTGCACACGCAAGACAACGCCAGAGCGTGCGAAAATGAAAATGCAAAATTCAATGTATGGTACTGGTACTCAATAAACTGAAAGTGGTTGCAAAAAATGTAGATTCTTTGAAAAACATTGCGTTGCATGTGAACGAGCCTTTACAATTTTATTAGCGCTGGTGTTATGTTATTAAATAGATTTTATTTTTATTTAAACATAAAATTAATTACTTTATTAATGTTTTTTTTTCAAAATTATCAAAAAGCAATATAGAAATGAAATATCCACCAAAAAAAAATGTACATATTGAACACAATTTAGACGCCCACAATTTCCAAATAAAAAAAACAAAAATTTATTTCTTTTTGGTTGATTTATTTTATTTTCAAAAAATAATTCAGACCTTTATCTGTCGGTATTGGTATCAGAGGTCTCAAATATTTGTTACACAAGTCTGCATTTGAACAACATTCAATTGCAAAAGCCTTTTCTCCATCATTGTTTGGATCTGACCCTGATTCCTTACACCAAAGTGGATTTCCCGGTGGAAAAAGTGTCTTCTTGTGGAAACAGCTATATAAAATAAGTGTTTTTCCTTTTCATTTGTTTATATTTTATTTTTTAATGTAAATTATTTTAATTTTTATTTATTTCTAAGAAAACTGTTCAGTATTTAAAAGAAAACTAATTCTTTGTTGTAATCTGGTAATTATATTATCAATATTGCGCTACTTTGTTTCATCCTTGCGTTAGTACGACATTTACGATAAAAGAAATCCGATTTCTATAAAATTAAATTAATATCAAACCGCAAGTTTCGATGCTGTCGTAGCTAATGTTTCACGAAACAAATAAGTACTATATCTAATAATTACTATATTATCATTAATATACGAGCTAAGTTTATTCACGAACATCTCAGATGTCTAGATTGCAACACACCTAGCACCTAGAAGCTCACCTTGGAGTAAATTTCACTGTTCACGTTTTTAGATCTGTATATAAGATTGTGCTTTAATTGGAAACTTATAGCATACAAAAAATATAAATTGAATCTATAAACTTGCATACAAAAAATTAACGTCTGCCTCGTGTTATTCCACTTCTCTCACGATAAAGTGTGCTACTGCGATTACACCCTAGTGGAAGAATTTATAAGAAACGTTTATAAATAATGAGGTAAAAAGAAATTGAATTTCTAATAATGATAACCATTAAGATATTTACTTATAAGTAACATGAACAGTTTTCTTAAATGAAAAAAATTATATTATTTGTTTAAGAGAATGAAAAGGCATCATTGAATTATATTTTTGCCAAAAATTAATTAATCACAAAGCAATTTCGTCTAGTTCATTAAAGAGACAACTTTGAAAATCATAGTTTGTGTTTAGTATGCAGTTATATGTAAAATTCTATTCTCTATTTGATTCAATAATCAGATAACTCGTAAAACCAATTATAATGTAGATAAACTTGTCAAATATCGGTGGAATGCACACAACGAAATTATTTTTTTCGTCATTGTAATGAACTTGGACGATCAACATGTTTAAACTTGCGATTGATGCAAGAATAGGGGCGGGGACCGACACTTACTGTAGGTTAACCAAGAAAAATATAGTTCAAATTAAGCCGGTACCAAACGATACGCAGAACGTTTGATTGAAATGCCTGCAACGTGTAAAGTTTCCTACTACACGGTTGAACGAATGTTTGATCACACTGACACTGTTTAACAAAAACTTTCAAATACATAAAGAAATCTTCAAGTATGAAACCTTCCTTTGTTGGACGATTTGTGCAGCAGTGCATGACTGGATCAAGTGTGTGGTGGGAGTAGAAAAATCTCTTTTGACGCGGGTCAAAAGGCCGACAACAGCCCAAACTTCTTCCAACGTGAACGTTGGACATATGACATTGTTCGGTACCGGCTTTACGAGATTTCGGCAGTGACTCATACTTAAAAGAGGTACTAGTAAGATGATTTAGTGAGAATGATTTTTATAGTATTGCAGATTTATACGGTACAACTTATTTTAAGCATTAGAGACAGCCGAACTTTCGTAATTTGAACTATGCCTAGGTTACATTATTCATTAGCTAAAAGTTTTTACAAAACTAAAATTGGAAGTCCCATATTTTTTAGGTTAAACTTCAAATATACTGATTATTGAAAAATCGGCGCTAAGACTGTTTGAGATAATGCAGAGATTAAATCCCCATTAAGGAGTTTCTTGCATGTAACAACTTGAATCGGAACTTGACAAACGTCAGCCTCTATCATTTTTCTTGCGTTTCATTATATTTCAATGATACCTTTTTAATTTAGAGTCATTTATTAAAGTAATAACTTATACATATACAAGAAATGGGCGTAAAATGTAAATAAAAATAAGTTTATAAGTTTATTGGTAAACCGTGAGTGAAAGTTGTAGATTAAAACTAAGAAAACCAGTAAATAACTAGGATAAGTACGTATATAACGAACAAGTAAAAATTGAAGCGAAGCAAAATAGAAAATAGTTGAAATTAGAAACCCAGGATATAGAAATATAATATGTACACCTATTACAACCCGGAAATTATAAATGCACAGAGAAAAAATATAGCAATGTTGGTTTCGTAATCCCACAGTTGTTCATGATACACCCTATAAAATATGAATGGATACAATGACTCCTATATCGGAGGCATAGTTCTCCTTTTTCTTAAAATTAAAATCGACGACCATGTTAAGAATAAACAACACATTAAACGCATTAAAGACGCAGTAAACATTTTGGAGTCACTTTCAAATCATATTGAAGATGCCAAGATTCAAGGAAATGTCAGTGATATGAACTACAACTGGCAAAATCACTTCACCTGGCCTTGCTACCGTTCCAGTATTGAATGAAGTTGCAAATAAACCATTAAAGTGTAACAGAGACAGATATATCTTGTTTCTTTCTCTATGATGTTCTCGTGCAATGAATGAATGTAAAAGAGACAACTATATCTCCATTTAAATGTATAATGTTGGAAAGAGAAAGAATACTCTTATGAAAAAATTCTGACAATTTTTTTTTATAGGTGACGTTTATCTGAAATCTGAGCGATATAGAATTGGTTTTATAGACTGACCATTTCACCAAATGTTTACTGGGGAGTTTTGATTATCTTGAAAACTTTAACTTATACAAAAATTTGACAAACTGAACAGGCTGCAGTACTAAAGTTTACACGTAATTTTAGATTTATTTTTTACTTATAGTTTTTTTTATTATAAAAGTTGCAACAAAAATTGTAGATAATATTATGATCTTCAAAAAAGGTATTAACTAAATTTTTGAGAAAGATATAGTTTTCAAGCTAAACACAGGAAATACAACACACGCTTTTTTTCAAGATTTATACGTAAACTATCTTTGGTTAAATCATAATTATATTTACCTCAAAAACGTACAAACTATCTTAATAAGAACCCATTATGAGTAAGTGTTGTTAACTCAATTTTGTGAAAAGTTTAACAATAAATAAAATAAATATTTTAAACAAAACAAGACGTCCCTAACCTAAAAAAAATATTTTTAAATAAACATGCAATATTTACGAGTACGTAAGTAACCAATAACCAATAGTTGATATATTCTTAAAGTTAAGCAGCAGGTTTACTTAAATAATTTTATTTCATTTTGCCTCACATGCCTCGTATATTTTGCAATATTGTTCAATATTGGTGAGTGGGTTAGTGTGCTTACAGGCGAGTATATATAACAGGATTAATACATGGAACATGGCAGGTACGTAGCAAACGTATGTGCTACATTAATGTTGCTTCCATGTTTACTGGATTGCAATTGCAGTCACTTTTAATTAAGCGATTTATATTTTATTAATTAATGGATATATAGAAAAAGTAATCAATGATACGTAGCATATTTTCAAATTATTATTTGTTGAAATTATTTTCCGGAAACACGAAATTTCACGAATTTAAGTTTAACTGTTACATCTATGTCAATGTTAGTCCTATAGTGCAGGCGCTATAGGTAGTTGAGTATGCAAAATGTGAGGACCGGCAACTATGGTCGGATTCTTATACCTGAGACCCCAAATAATAACAAAACACATCTTGCCACCAGCTGTGATGGTCCCTTCACATATTATTTTCTTACCCAACTGATAGATCAAAATCTTCATTAGTGTTTATGGGAAATATACCATTGGCGGAAATAATAGAATATGTTCGTAGCATCAATTCAAAAAACAACATCGTTCAGAGTGCAAAAGCATTGCGTCAAGAATTATTAAAAACAGAACTTATACCTAGTGTATAAGTAAAAATATAAATATAATATATAGTGTAAAGTATAAATTATTACTGAAATAATCATTAAAATGATTTTATAGATTGTACTCAATACATTTCCTTTACAAATAAGAGTAGAGGGGTAAAAAAAAATGGACCAAATATTTGACCGGCAACATCCGCAGTATTCATTTTTGACCTTTTCTTAACTTAAATCCATTGGTGGAATTCGGTCCTCACATTTTGCATACTCACTTACCTCTAGCGCCCGGTCTACTAAGCAATTTTTCTTTCACGTATATCCAGGTACACGAGGTAGTAAATCTGTGTCATTTTCGTTGCTCTCTGTAATGCCGGTTTTACACCAGGGAGACAGTTCAATAAAACACGAACAAAAACACCAATGTTTTGTAAAAACTGTTTTAGTAAACAAAACACATTCCCATCTGGAGTCGATAAGATCAAAGTAAAACACGTTCGTTGTTGTTTTTTATTCTGCTTGGTTTGAACACGCACTTTTGTTTTTTGTGAACATTTGTTGTTGTCAGTTGTTGTTTATCATTTGGTTAGCAACTAGTTCCAAGAGCAGTTATAAATAAATGCAGAAAAGATAAGACAAGCAATTTAATAGAAATGTGTTAAATGAAATGTCGCCAACACAATAATTTGTGGGATACTAAATTTTTATGGGACACACAGTTCAATGTGAACATTCTGTTTTAGAAACTCAAAACCGTTTTAAAATAAAACAAAACATGTTTTTTTTTTATATTTTGAAAACAAAACTGTCTCTTTGGTGTAAAACCGATATAATAACAGAGACCGCAATGGACTTGTGAACTCATTTTTAAGGAGTCGACTTTTTAATTGTTGGTTGATATAGATGTTATAAATATGTATATTGTCGTTTTTATGTTATTAAATATCTATATGTTGACGGAGATATAGCAATTAAAAATTTGAATAGTGATTTTAGCGCGCTACAGATGTCGGCCATATTTATGACGTAACCATGTAGCATTATTAAGGGGTTAGGGGTAGTCAGAATTTAAAAAAATCGATTTTTTTTTTTTTTGCATTTTCTTAAAGTATAATATTTTAAAAATATTGTGTGAAAATTTGAAGTGAATCCGACAAATTCTTTTCGAGTTATTTAACAATGACCAAAGGTATACCAGAGTATCTCATCGGTATGCAGAAAGAATGGATGCTGCACGTATCAAAGTAGCAGATAAGCGCGCTAATGATAACACCCGAGAAGGTCGATTGCATCGTAGGCACCAGCAAATCGATATTTTGGAAGCTGCTATGACGGCTGAAGAGCTATTATATGGTCCAGGAATAGATGACTCAGTGTAAGTTATTAAATAATTCTTATAATTCGACATAAATCCATAGCAAAACTTTAAATGCGTTTTTCTGAAAACTATGTTTTCTGAACTGGTGATCACTGTAACTTAAAAACTGCTCGGTAGATTTCAATAAAATTTCTTGTACTTTTGAAATACATTAAAAACTCGTGCCTGATCGAAGGATTTCTTTTTTTTTTAAAATTTCGATTTTTTTTTAACAATAAACTGTCGGTTTTTTTCTTGAAAATTTGGAAAAAATTTCCTTAGGCCGCCATTTTGTTAATTTCGAAAAAAAAAAAAAAAGCTTCGATCAGGCACAAGATTATCTATTAATAAAAGTAATTTTTCTTGTCCGATTGATTTTAGATGAATCTCCAAGGACTTATGATGATCACCGCAAAGGACTTCGGGAGGAACGGGCTCTACAAAAACAGCGATAACTTTTTAAATTATTAATTTTTTTTTTTGAAATTTTTGTGAAGTCAAATCGAAACGTGTTCTAATAAAGATATGTTTTTATTTTTGTCAAATAAAGTAATTAACTACAAAAAAAAATTATTGAAAATCATCATTTTTTCAGGCCTCTGAGTACCCCTAACCCCTTAAGGGATTTGTTATATGGATAAGAGTTCTGTGTTAAGTATGCTATCTCTTATACGCTCTGTTGTATAAAAAAGATGGGAATATCGGAATATAGCGGATAAAATGTTGTAGATACGTATATACTATATAAATATTACGTAAATTCTATGTTCGTGTTACTGGATATTGATTACTTTTTCAGAAACTATACAGCGGGTTCATAAGAATGGCTTGGAGACAATTAAGACTGTGGGAATGTCTTAATATTTTAAAAGATGTTATTTTTAACAACATGTATATATGTGTAATTGAAATATATTGGCTGATGCAGCAGCAAGGCTTCGGCGGCCGAAAGCTATAATATTTATAAAAAAAGAAAGAAGAAATTATTATATTTATAAAGTATTATATAAACTAAAAATCAATACTATAATATAATATTTAATATATATATTATATACCTATTACCAAAATGATAAATATAAGATAAAATATGTGAAAAATGATGAAAAGGTGTGTGAAACATACGATAATGTGAGATGCTAGACATATAGTTGATGAAACTACTATAAAATATTCATAAATACAAAAACTGGTTTGATAAATAAATTAAAGTCATTAATATTCTTGGATTGATGCAAAAGTAATTGATTGATGCTTAGTATTGAATCAAATATAATTTTGTATGCGGAAAATATTATTTAAAAATTATTTATTGGTGACGCCTTAAAGATACTACAAATCTAAAGCAACTAATGATATTATTAAGTATCATTCCCACTCACTGCTTTAATTTAATTTTGTATTAATTTAAATTGTTTAGCATATGGCAATACAAGTAGTCTTTCACAGTACCACTTTTAAATTAAATTTATTTTTTAAGTTTTCTTAGATTTTTTAGAACCTTACAAGGTCCAATGTTTTAAATTAAAAATATTAAATTAACAAAAACTATATTATATGATAACCTCCAAAATGTGACAATCTGTCAAAATGCAGTAGGACTTACTTTTAAAAGTAGTTTATTGACAGTTTTTGAAAAATACGCACCAACTAAATTAACTCAACTTAAATTAAAACACAAATGAGAAAAGGAATACTTAAACGAAAACCTGAAATCTCTGGGTTATAATATTAAATAAAAACAGTAAATTAAATATCAAAACAGTGAGTGGGAATGAGACTTTAGAATATACTAGGGCCCCAGTAGGCCTTTTAAATTAAATTCTACTGATGTAAAGTCATCTTACCTATTATACTCTCGCTACAAAACCTATTCTCTCCCGTGCTAATTTGTTTAATCTCGTTTTCTTTACCCTTAATTCAATTCTATCCATTTTCTATATATTTTGAAAGTGCGCAGTATATATTTAGTTACAGTCTAATTCTCTGATAAGCAAATAAAATTAGTATGTTCAAATAACGTGTTCAAACCAGTTCAAGTATTTTTGAATTCTTTAAAATACATTTTAAGGAAATTTATAAATATATTACATATGCAAATATTGTTATGTATTGCTTTTATATACGTATAGTTAAATATATATTCTAAATTTAAGATTATGGTACACGTTTAAAATGTATGCATCTTTAGTATTAATTCAATAAAAACATTTATGTACCCGTTGTGTTTAAACGATTCTGTCACAATAAGGATCGGTTGCTGAACTCATAGTTATTGTAAAAGTTAGTTATCACGAACAGTTGAAGAATAATAACAGTAAATCAGTTCGGCAAACGCTTCTTTGTTATTTCTCTTTAAATGGGTGTGTTTTACTTTTGCGATAACTATGAGATCAGCAACCGGTCCTTATTGTGACAGAATACAACCACGTCATGCTTCAGCAACCGAATCATGTTTTACCCAAACGTCTATAATTCTTTAAAAAAATATTCCCATTGAAGCTGTATCTTCAATGTTAAATAATATGTCCGTAATTATCGAACAAGTGTTAAACATAACAATATTGCATAAGTAATAATAGAAAAATAAATAAAAAACAACAATATTAAAGTAGATTACATATACATATACACTAAACAGGACACTAATTAGAAACAAGTACCAACTTAAAAACAAGAAAATTGAAAAGAATATTGAATAAACGACTAGAATTACTATAGTACCAATGGTGAAAGAATTTATATTGAAAGAGTTTGCTTTACAGATATTGTACAGTTGTTTACAGGTTTGGTTGGTATACCTTCTTTATTTCTATGATCCAAGTCAGCTCGAATATTTGTAGTACAGTTATCTGTTTTGCAACACATTGCATTGTATGTATCGTTTTTTAATTTTGTAGTTTGACAGAGAATTGGACGTTCGGCTGGAAATGCTTGAACGTAGTCGATACACCTATCCATATCCATATCCATTATCGAGTATGGATATATAGTATGGATACAATCAGGATCCAGAATTTCATATGGATGAATGGACGATCACATTACCAATGGAGACGACACGGTACGGAAAAAGACGAAAAAAATAACACATTTATAATAAATTCAACCAAAGAAAAAGTATTATATGACAATTGTATACTTCAACACTTCATTTCTGCCCTCTTTTTATACCGTAAAAATGTAACACTATATTTTATCTATTTCTTGTTCAAAAATTGGTAATTAAATTTATTCGTATTGTAAACTATACAATAACTTCTACAGCTTGGAAAATTTAAAGAACAACACTTTTATAAAATAGTAATAAAATGCAAAAATTACCGCGCTATTAGTAGAGAAAAAAGAAACATGTATTTGGGAATCGGTCAACCCTACTTCGATTTCTACGATTTAAATGTGGATAATTAACAATACTAATAAAACGTTAAGGTGAAACGATACTTGGCCATTTTTTGGCCATAAAACTATTTAAACATAAAAAAACATGTTTTTTTTTGATAATATTTAACCTGCTGTATAGTATCGCCATTTATATTTCGCTAGAAAAAATGGCCAAGTATCGTTTCACCTTAAACCAAAAACAAGCCAAAAATGACGCTGCTGTGAAGAAATTAATAAACACTCGTAATATACCTGCCTTGTTTGTTCTGATACTATGTGTACATAAGTGCTTCTCGCTTACACATTCATTGATATTAAAATTATATGAAAAAAGTAGTTTTCTTACTATTTTAATGAAAAAATGTATATACTTAAGGTCACATTGTGCCGTAATGAACGTAGACTTCTTTTTTGTTATTAATAAATAGTTTTAACATTGCAAGAGATTTCGAGAAAAAAAATCTCTAAATCCATTACTGCACAATGTAATCTCCAATTTATTTTATTTAATTTTATTCATTAAAATAATAAGAAAACTTTTTCATATATTTTTAATGTTACATTTAATATGTATGGATGGGTAAGCGAGAAGCACTTACTTGTTTTCGTAGTATGAGAACAAACGAGACAGATATATAAATGTAATTGTTCGGGATTTTACTAATACCTAGATTAGAGCGTAAAATTTCGTTTGTAATGGCTTTCATATTTTAAATTATAAACATTTTAAAACAATTAATAAAATCGGAGTTGGATTGAGCGGCTCCCAACTCTCATTTTACTCCTATAATACCGGAAGTTCAAAAACAGCACAAAAAGAGGGCAAAAATGTCTCTTCCAAGTATATGTTTTTATTCGAAAATGCCTTACACATTTTTTGCTCAAATTTTTATTAATTTTTAATTTATATAATATTTGCACGTATTGCAAAATATGTTGTAAGCTCGATCCAATGACCTGCATCAAATTAAAATAAAATTATCTTTATTTTTCAGTGATAAACAAAGTAAATGTTTAAATAATCGTATTTTTTTATCTATAATTTATTTATTTACAAAACTAGTCGTAAAATTTTTTTTGTTGTAGACAAAATAATATTAAAATGAAAATAGGATAAATTGAATTACACCTTTACAGGATTATTGGGGTCAAAATACACGTGAGATGTGACATAGAATAAAAACGAATTTATAATAGAATACAACACGAAAAACTAATGAAAAAGGAAAAGCGATGGAAATATGTCTCGATGAAAGTATGGATAGAACAAATGTAATGAAATTTAGCAAGTAATTATAATCGGAAAAATCTTTCGTTAAAAATTGTTAAACCGTGCATTTTGGGCTTAGAGCATATATATATGGAGAGTGAATGCTGGATCTGAAAGTGTGTCCAAAATGTGTGCGAAAGAGAAAGGTATATGTTCCTATTTGTTCTCTATGCGCATGCGTCGAAAGTGACAGTTATCAAGTCAGAGCTGTCCAGATATAATAATACGTGACAGTTGTTAAATATGACTTTATATTGATGTAGAATAATGTAGATATGTATAAATATAAATATAATTAAAAACGTGAGTTATGTCCACTCCAAAAATCAACTGTGTTTGTCGTTATCCCTACAGCGTAATCTATGGCGTCCATGAGTATTTGTTTTCACTAAACGGTCACTGTTTACCTACAGCTGAGGTTTGTACCATCTAAAGAAATATAATTTCATTACATATTTAATATTTATTATATCTTAACAGAATATTAATATTTATTATATCTAGACAGCTGGTACTTTCGACGCATGCGCATAGAGGACAAATAGGAACATATACCTTCTCTCTCGCACATATTTTGGCATTAGGCTATAGGAAACGTAGGCTGTTCACACTCCATATATATATGCTCTAAGATTTTGGATGGGCAGCAATTGTTTTTTTTGTCCTGTAACAAGGTCAAGTAATCTGTATTTAAAGTTGAGGTTTCGAAGTGGAAGTGCACTTTTTTATCAGAAAAAAAGTTATACATATATTATTAACTACAAAAAAGGTCTTTAGAAAATTTTTGCGAACGTTGCTGTTTTCAAAAAAACAAAAAACTGATTGCACTCTTATTTTGAAGACTGCGCACCACCCCCTCCCCTTCTCCACTCCGAAAATTTATATCTAAATCCACGTTGCACTACTTTACACAATGCAAAAACAAAATTACTGCGTACCCAAATTGCACGGTTGAATAACGGATTTCCGATTATTATTGATAGCACATTGGTGCTGGATCGACTGAACCTAATTATCAGATAATTACTTTATTTAATAAGTAACTCTACGTTTACAAAGCGCCGTGCCGTGTTATACGAGAGCCAACTGTATATTCAATGATAAAAATGTAAATGATCTTTTATTTTATGTTTATGTTATACTGAAATATTTATTGGGATAACCCAATCCATAAATATACGCAGCACTCAACAAATACACCGTAAAATAATTCATCAAAAAGTTACGTCAGTGAGAACGCTCCCTAATATTAATATGCATATCAAAATGTTAACAATGCTGTACATACAATATTATCCATGACCTCTAAATGACGTTGTTTTCGAAAAATAAGTTTTACACAAAAATTATAATATTGATTATACTTAAAAATGATAAGAAAATACAGATAACAGTCAAAATGTTATCAGCAATACAATTGTGATAAGAATAAATAACATCAAAATCTTAAAAACATATTGATAGTTTTCCTTTTTAATATAAAATTTAAATATTTTTAAATATATGTTCATAATATACGAGTAAATAGTAAAACCTGTAATTTAAAAAATATATTAAAATAATGTTTTAGGGTAACCAAGAAAGTTCCAAAAGAAATAATTTTAAAATGTGTAATCTCTTCAAAACATAAATATCACTGAGTCAAGATATAAGCAGATACATTGTGGAAGAAAAACAAATCTTATTTGTTCAGAAGGCATAAAAATTTACAGTTATTTTTAGAAAAATCTACGTTCGCCTTTCTGTTCGAGATCATATTCAAAACCCTAGTTTCTTTGATGTACCGACATACCTTTGAAACATTTTTGTTTCATAAAATACTACCTAGGATTTTTAAAAATAGCAGGGTTTTATTAGCGTCGCATATTTATGTTGCACTAGTCTGTACGTTAATGCCCTCAGCACACGACGCGACTGATTGCAAACCATAGCCTCTGCCCGAACCGAATGTCATTACAACTGTGTTGTTAGTAAAAGAACGAAAGTATTTACGAGTGAGATAAAACACACGGCACAAACGTAACTAAACTGATTTTAAACTGGTTTTGAGTATATACTCAGCGACCAGATTTCTCGGTCGCAGGGCACTGTTGGTTTCATGATGACATCATCAACAGAGATGTTTACGAAAAGTATTTAAATACATACATACAATCAAATATAACACAATAGAATCCCCTGTTTTGCTATTGTTAAAAATTCTATAGCGCTATGATACACGGCTCGACATGGCTCGTGCTCGTTTTCGTTGGAAACTTCGTTTCGCGTTTAGTTTGCAATCAGCCGACTCGTTTGCCTTTCTCGTGTTTTATCTCATATCTTGATCTCTCACTAACAATAGTTGTAATCACATTCGCTTCGAGTAGATTCGGGGCTAAGGTTTGCAACCAGTCGCCTCGTGTGCGGAAGGCCTAAAAGTACAACACATTTAGTAATGTCTAAATAATGACAAGTTATGAATGAAAATATATAAATGTTGGATGTCGCATGTTTATGTCGCACTAATCTGTACCAAGCACTATCTCACCGACCACAAGATAAGATTTGTATATTTGGTTTAAGGTTTTTTGAATTGTGCAGCATTTTGTTCATGACAAACACTAACACAAAGACGAATCCTTTCATTTGTCCAGGTTCATAACTTTAAATAGTTGTTAATATTCGTAATTAGTAATCAAAAAGACATTATTCAAACCACAATAATATAATTTGTATTTGTTAGTAAGAATTTTAGTCAAAGACAAAAAAAAAACAATGTATGGTTATTATTATTATTTATGTCAAACAGTTCTAAAATACTAAAAACAAAACACTCAAAAAACTACCTTGGTTTTGTACAGCGTTATTCTTATTCTTATGAGTATTATTCCGCTCAAGCCATTCACGAACAGGTTGACTAGGAATAATTGGTGGCCTTGGTTTTAAATGAATATTGCAATGAGTTGTATTGCAACATTCCTGGGCTTTATGCGGTACGGGCCTGAGCGTAGGACCACCCGGCCCTTTATTACAAAAGGCAGGTTGTTCAGGTGGAAAGAATTGAGTAACATTTAGACACCTTCAAAAATTTATATTAAAAAATTACCATTTCATTAATAATTATAGTTAGTTATGTAAAAAAGGAAAAATATAAACTATCTTTACTAAAAAAAAAGTTTGCAAAATTTCATAGCGTTTTCTATTCCTCTCTTGCAGATTTACTGTTTATGTTCTTCATTTAAAAAAAAACGTTACTTTGTGCTCTATTCTATCTACTTTCATTTTCTCTTAAAAATAATTTAAATACATTATCTGTTGCTATTATACTAATAAAATTTTATCCCAGATGTAGAATAAGGAGTGAGTAAGGAACCCGATAAGGACCCTGTCGTGACGCCTGATCACGGACAAGATGCCTACTCGGTTAGCAGATGCTAAACAATGTCCTATTGAGCTTAAAAATATTTGTTTTTCAATGTGTTAAAAGCTGGGCAAGAAAAGTATGCACATTATAACGATAAAGACTTCCCAGTAAACATTTTAGAATCACTTTGATATCATATTCAACATGATTATGATTTTTAAGCAAAATCATTTCACCCGGCCTTACTACCGTACCAGTATTGAATGAAGTTGCAAATAAACCATTAAAGTGTAACAGAGACAGATATATCTTGTTTCTTTTTCTATGATGTTGAATGTGGAATTTTATCTCTAGTAAAATAAATATTTTCAAATGTAAAAGAGACAACAACTATATCTCCATTTAAATGTATGATGTCGGAAAGAGAAAGAATATTCTTGTGAGAAGATTCTGACAATCTATTTTCATAGATGACATCTATCTGAAATCTGAGTAAAGAAGGATTGATTTCTTGACTGGAACTTCAGCTAGCTATGTCATTTCACTCAAATGTTTACTGGATTTATTATCATTAAATGTTTAAAATTGGAGATATATTATTTTGCGACACCAGAATAGAAAACGCTACTAATTAATACATCAAATTAATTAGGGTTAGGACTGCTTTATTGTATGTATTGAATAAATAAAAATATTTCTGAATTTTGCTTAAGGATGAAAATAAATAATAATAACATCCAATGTTTTATTTTGCTACTAAAATTCTCGAATGTCAATATACGTATGTCAGTTGAACAAAGATAAAAGTACTTTAAATTGTCCATTTTTTTTATTAAAGTTTTAATAATTTTTGCAATTAATTTTCGTAAATATGAAATCCGTAGTCGATACCTTAGATTTTAACGGGTGCCGTACTTTGTTGGCTCAGGAAATTGAATTTCCTGTAGTTTTGAAAATATCGTGGTATAATTGGAAGCGCACTGATAAAAATCATTTATCTTGTGAAAAATTAGAGTTCATGTGACATATTTTAAAATTATATTCTTTAAACAGACGTGGCTACCCTTTTGTTATTATTTATTATCAAATAACAAAAAAAAAAAAAAAGAGAAAGTTGTTTCCAAAAAAAAAAAAAATGCATTCTTAGAGCAATGTGTTAACGGTACTCACTGATAGGTGTATGTCGTCTGGCCGTCGTTGTCCATCTGGGTGGACGTGAAGCAATATCCGTCCGTGATGCATGTTGACGAGTTCTCACAGATGGAGCAATGACACTCGAGACCTGGAAAATAAAAACGAAAGGAAATTATTGAAGATGACCAAAAATGATGGAAGTTTATTCACAAAACTTTTTCAGACACTAATTCAAATTTTTAAATAGTCAGTTATGACATACCCGCAGTAATCTAAAAAATGGGTTTTTAATTCTAGTTTTATCAAAAATCGACTAAAGTTACCTAACGAAAAATATAACCCAGATATTTTGATTGAACACTAGAACAAAAATGGGAACTGAGATACAAAAGTATCAAAACTTAAGGGTCAAATCAAATCAATACAAAAAAAGCTTATTTTCGATAATGTTTTTTGACGACACAGTTAATTTATAATTATTTCTATAATTACTATATGATAAAATAAAATTTAAAGAATACTTTGCGAAATTTTCGCAAATAAATTACAAGAAATGAGGCATTGACAGCGAATCTCCGCAAACGTCATAAAAAAAAGTCTCATTGCGATGTTCTTCATAACTCATCACTGAATTATTTGAAATCAAAAAACCAAAATGATTTAATTAGTTAATAAGTTTCTGCAGGTAACCGAGTCAAGTTATTTTTTATTTATTGATTTTTCAATTTTTTACAGTACTTAAAAGTGAAAATATCGATTTTTTATGAAAAATATCAGAAACTTTGTTATTTTAAAATACAGTAAAATTAAAAAAAAAACTCGACAGCGTTATCTCGGCATTTATCTAAAGAATGTGCAAAATTTGAAAAGGATCGGTGCAGTACATTTTGAGCTAGAGAGGACACTGTTTATGAAAAAGCTAAGTGTGCAACAAACGCGTTCGAAAGTGTCAAAGAAGTCGAAACCAGACCAGAGAGGTGAAGACTTAATATTCTATATCTCCCGACAGTTTTACTCCAATCGACTTCAAATTTTCACACAATAAACTTAATATATTGTACATTAATATAAGTAAATAATATTTGAAACTTAAACACCTCCCCTTCCCCTTCCCCCCACCCCCTTTCCTAACACAACAGTATCCCAACAACTCTTTTATAGTTTACTATACATAGGGTTAAGTGCACACTAGAGACAACACTGTCTTTACACAAATTGAACAAAAAACTAAGACAACAGCCAGAGTGAAAGAGTGTCTTTATATGGCAGTTACCCAAGGCAGCGAAGTGCGAAGCTATTTAATGATAAGTGAGACTGAACAATTATTTGCACCAGTATATTTGCTTGCAACAAAGAATTATTTAAATTGTAATATTTAGAGACCAGAAGAGCTGAGTTTTAATTCACAAATTAGTACTGAATTATAATTTTATTACAGTGTTTATTATAAACTAATATTTTTCAAAAGTAAGCTGATCGCCAATTGTTACATTGAAAATATTAATCACATTTACTGATAATTTATTTTTGGTTTGTTGATTTTCTTCATTTTCCCTCGTTAATAATAGAGTTGTAAATGCTTGCATTTCATTAATAGACTATTTTCCGTTGTTTTGAAGCTGTCTGGATGCTGGTCATCCATGAATCGACCTTGTTCAGGTCCCAGTTCTTGTTTGATACGGCACGCGCTTTTGGAGTTAGTAGCATTTACATTAGAATCGACCTGTTCATGTTCACAACAATCGGGGAAGTCATACGTTTGAGCATCAGGAAGTTTATCACTAGTTCCGCTCTCGTTATTTTCATCTATCGACGATAGTTGATTTTTGTTCACTACAGAATCGCGAGAAGAATTTGGGGCCAGTGAAACATCTTCGTAGATGGTATCAAGATTGTGTTTAGAAGGTCTTAAGTTTGGTACTGATTTAGACAATGCAAAATTTAATAAGTCGATCGATATGTCATCTTCCGTCACACACAAATCTTCATCTTCGTCATAAGATACTTCCGTTGACAAACGGTCGAACTCAATTGGGGAAACAGACCTAGAGGTTGGAAATAAATCCTCCCTATTAAATGGTGGAAGTCCATCAATCGGCAATTCAGGAAATTCTTCTGTTGTTTCTTGGTAAATTTGTTCCTTCTTTAAGATACCTGACATTCTTTGCTGTTTTTAAAATTAGCTGATAAAGAAATACATTAACTTAAAATTGATTTTGTTTAGCGTTAAAAAAAATTTGTTACAATTACTTTTTTTTTTAATATTTTGTTTTTGTTATTTTATTAAAAAAATAACAGTAGGTCAATGAAATATTACTCGACCACGTTTGAAACTTTACTGCGAGCTTTAAGCTCAACAATTCGATAAATGTTCAGGGATATGTCTTCCTAAAGCTATATATTTCATATACTGATAGAAAAACGAATTTCTCCTAAAATTCCACTACCTTTTAAAAACAAATTTTATATTATATTTTTATTTATTAATTTAATGTGTGTGTCGTTAGACTTTACATTCTTTCAATCTTAAATCACGTAATTACTTCTCATTGTCAACCTATACTTAAAACTATTTTAACATTTTTAATAATTCCAACAGCAATGTTTGATTTTTATACTCTTGTTCTTATATTTTCTTGCTCTCTACTTCTTATTGTTTCTCTCCCTTTACTATTTTTATTCCCTTTACTACTTCTTCTTGTTTCTCTTTAGTATATCTATTCCTTTTACTATTTTCTTCTTGGCGCTATCTCTACCATCCACCCCTTGTCTTCCTTATCTCCTCTCCGCAAATCCTCTTCTGACCCGGTTTTTAACTGTTTCCTGTCCTTCCTTCTCTTTCCTCGCTCCTTCTCTCTATCTCCACCATCCATCGCTTCTCTTCACTGTCATCTTTTAATAACTGCACAATCTCTTTTCACTATTAACTCTTTGCTCACATGAACAGTCAATGTGCTCCAGCGTTTCTATCTTTGTCCCGCACACCCTGAACATCCTTTCCTTTCTATTTGCCCAGTATCTGTTGCCTTTCTCCTTGTTTCCCAATCTAAATCTTGCTATTCTTCTCTTGTCTATTTCCTCCTTCTCCTTCTCTCTGCCTCCTCTGTCGCCATTCCGATCCTTTCAAAGTACTCCTTTCTCTTTTTCGCACCTCCTCCCCCACCATATTTTTTACTCTCCTTCCTAATTATCCTTAGGATCTCGCATTCAGCGTTACACATTTTATATTTAAATTCCTCACTTTCGCTCGACGGAAACCTCTTCTTCTGTTCTTCAAATTTCATATGCGTTTTTAAAGGAGAATAAGGCCCTCCGCACATGGGGCGACTGGTTGCAAACCTTAGCCCGGAATCTGCCCGAACCGAATGAAAATGGAACTGTGTTGTTAGTGAGAGAACGAACGTGTATACGAGTGAGAGAAAACACAAGGAACGAAAGAAACTAAACTGGTAGTCGAGCCGTGTTTCGTGATTATAGAATTTTTAACAATAGCATAACAGTAGATTTTATTGTGTCGTATTTGTATGAATGTATGTATTTAAATACTTTTGAATAGTATTTTTGCACATCTCTGCTCATGATGTCACCATCAAAAGCATGCAACCAAACATGCCCTGCTCAAAACCAGTTTAGTTTCGTTCGTGCCATGTGCATTCTCTTACTCGTATACACGTTCGTTCTCTGACTAACAACACAGTTCCATTCTCATTCGGTTCGGGCAGATTCGGGCATTATTAGCTCAGTCGTATTGGAGTTTGGACAGGATGTTCGTGTACAAATATATTCTTATGCAGATGTCGGTAATTAGTCACGTATACATAAATAAACCGAACTAAAGTAAATATACTAAATTATGTATAAATATTTTTCTTAAAATAATATTTATAATTATAATATCATTACATATGAATTTCATTATAAATAAATGTATGTACAAAACAACCTTGAGCGTGTCATAGGTCATAGCCCGCTAAACCGAGGCCGTTTTAAATAAATATATGGAAATATAATGTATAGGAGTAATCAACAATAAACTCATGGACCTGTTCCCCGCCACACGTCCCTCCATTCCCCTCGCTGATCTGCACAGGGACCCTACAAACACACAGACCCACATCAACATCCTTTTTACAATAATATCATGGCTAATGAATTGCAATTCAGAATGAAACTGGTAGCGTAACAAACACACATACACGTATGCAGCTAAGAAGAATTTTCATTCTTTTTTTATTTTTATACATTTTTATAATCTTCGCTCATTATTGTTTGTTTGTAGGTATGATCAAGAATTTCCAATTGATTTTCAAACTATTTCCTTAAAGTGCTAATTTTCATAAACTCTTCGTGGATGACATTGCAATAACATGCAGATAAAATATTTTCTTATATAATATTCTTCGTTTGAACGATATGAGATATAGCATACTAGATTAAAAAATATATAAAATCGCGTGTGAATAGCCTATGTTTTCTATAGATTAAAAGTGTGTCCAAAATGTGTGCGAGAGAGAGAACCTATTTGTTCTTTATACGCATGTGGCGAAAGTGACAGCTGTCTAGATATAATAAATATTAATATTCTATTAAGATATAATAAATATTAAATATGTAAATAAATTATATTTCTTCAGTTGGTATAAAGCTTGTCTGTCGGTAAAACAGTGACCGTTCAGTGAAAACATATACTCATGAACGCCATAGATGTCACTCTAGGGATAACGGCCAACACAGTTGATATTTGGGGTGGACAGAACTCACGTTTTTAGTTATATTTATATATAGTTTATTTATATGTATACATATCTACATTATTCTACATCAATATAATGTCGTATTTAACAAGTGTCACTTTCGACGCATGCGCATAGAGAACAAATAGGAACATATACCTTTCTCTCTCACACACATTTTAAACACACTTCCAGTTCCAGCATTCTCTCTCAATATGCTCTATGATTTTTATACGAGAATAGTTCATAAGTCAGTAGCTCTTTGAATTTCCCGCGCAGCTCCCGTCAACTGTCATCCATTAATAGCCATCTACAAATATTGAGCAAGCTGCGTCATTTAATTTGTGTTTTACAGCCATTGAAAGCAGCTATCTGCGCGATAAATGTCGACATTGCAATTGAGTGTGTAGTCTCCATGACTAAAATTCATAAATTGAGCCACGAACTGCTACCCCATCCAGCATATTCTCCAGATTTGCCCCCTGCGACTATTTTCTGTTTTTAAACCTGAAGAAATGGCTGTGCGAGAAGAGATTTGGATCTAACAAAGAGGTCATCAGTGAAACAAACGCCTTGAAACAAATTTTGCGGGCCTTGAGAAAATCTATTATTTGGAAGAAATAAAAAAAATTCAAAAAACGCTCTATTATCAGCTATTTTTATTAGAAACTATACCAACTTGTTTCTTTTTAATAACAGACTGGTGTAACCACACGTCAAATATATACTCTCTATTGCTTTCATTGCAAATACTCGTAGTTTGAACTTTGATCACATTTATCTCAAGCCCCAAACGATCAATCGACCTCAAATTTTCAAAATAATTAAATAAAGATATCCTTTATACAAAACTTTACAATCCAAGTTCAATGGAGCACTGAAAGCCTTAACCTGCGTACACATACGTGCGACATCCAACATTTGTTGTAAGAAGTTGTACAACACGTCCACACTATTGCGACATGCAACTTAATACATCGAAAGCTTTCATATTTCGAACGAATTACGAAAAAGTAATAAAACTCAGTTATTTAACAAGGTCTCTACTAACTCGTGATTACCCTTGACAAACTCAGTTTGACAAGGGTCTATTTCATTTGTCCATTTAAAAACCATTTTCAAATATTTTTATTTATTTACTAAACACAAATAAGAAAAAACGTCAACGCACTATGAGATTATACTGAAGACTGACTAGGTACTCGACCCTATTGTTCGAGATTACATTCAAAACTTAATAATTTATTTAAATGCTCCGTCTTAGGATTGAAACATTTTTCTTTCATAAAAATACTACTTTGATTTTTAAAAATAGCATAAGTAAGGGTTATATTAGTGTCGCATGTGTTTAAAATATGGCACCAATCTGTAAGAAGCATTAGTATATGCTTCGATCGTCTTGAATGTGACTTTATAAATTTGAAAACATGAATAATTGTCGGAAATAGAAGTCTCAGCGTGGCAGGTTATTTTATTTCCAACCTGCGAGCTTTTCAATTTAATAATTTGAATACACCTACAGACTACATTATATTGCAAAAAATCGATCACCTTACTGCGGAATATTTTTATACAAAAACAATATATGGTATATACTGTGAATATGCGTTTATTCAAACTTTGTCGTCGACGGCGGCGGTATCAAGGTCATCGATTAGTGATTATAATATTCCTGCATATACTCATAAAGGTTGATAGTAATCGATTATAGAAACGTCAATACACGTCAACTTCAACGTGCGTCAACGCAACAGTAGGAAAGAGTTGTCAACTCTGTAATTGCAAAAAATCATAGACTGTGTTCACAGTTGCGTGTTCGGTTATTGGTGTTGTTTGCTAATTATTTTAGGTCAATTGGACGTGTAGGATTATTTGCCCAACCACCTGTCCAGACTTGTTTTTAAAATATGGCAAATATTTAACACCCGAACATTTGTCCCATCTTATGACACATGCATTTAATTAAAATAAGAGTTAGATTATTACAGTTATTTGTTTAATATAACATAAATACTTAGAAAAAATTGTTAATTATAGGTAATAAACGTTTAGATACGTTCTTACTGAGCATTGTACGTTATTAATAATGTCATAGTCGTCAACGCATGTGTGTACTAGGAATGTAACGAATGTTCGATTTTCTACATTCACAAATGCGAATATCGGCTTTTTAAATATGGCGCCAAATCTTGGCAAATGGCACCAAACTTTTATTCCTAAAGTTTAATAGTCCTTTACTCTAATTTAATTACTAAATGGTTTACTTAGTAATATATTATAAATCGTATCATTTGTGTTCTCAGTAAAGATATCATTTAAAGTAGTTTAGTGTAATTAAAAATTTTATAATTTACTTAGCTCCATTGTATGTTTAAAAAGTAAAAGTTTATTATATAATTGTCCTATATTATAATGTTCCAAGTGCAAGTGTGTTTATATGTTTACGCGATTCGGTTGGTGGCTTTAAAACGGATCCGCGCATTTTCCTGAAAATTGTCTATTTTATAAAGAAAAAATTCTAAGACTTTTGGCGTCCTCGTAATTTTGGACAAACTAAACATATTTTTTTTAACTTTTTCTCTATAACTTTTATATAATTCGTAAAAGATAGAAAGTTGAAATTTGGCATGTGTATTACGGTGTTCAATGCTAACATTTTTTGAAAATTAGAAATTGAAAAATTGGAAATTGGGACGTTGAGAAAATTAAGGGAGAAGAGAAGACTCAAATTTTGGATTACTTAATAATGAAATATGTTATTAAAAACAAAAAATTCAAAAGTATATAGACTAACCTTTGTAACTTATTTACGAATCGAAAAAAAAAATCCCAAATTTTGAAAAAAAGTTGGTCAAAAAACGCATAAATTGAAAATATTTTTTATTTTGTTAAGAAGAATATATTTTTTTAGTCAGTTTGTATGAAAAATTATTTGTTTTTATATATAACATTTATATAGAACGAGTTAAATATTTCAATTTAAAAATGGAATATAAATTCGATATGAAATTAAAGCCACACACAAAAAACAGTCGTCGCTTGCGACGGTGGTAAGCTCTGGTTATTTTATAATGCAAGTTCAAGTAGTAACTAAAATAAAAATATTGTAAACCGAATCAGTTGCATTGTTATTTTACAAATTATTTTCACTCTTCGTTGCCAAATACATTTGCAAAAAATTCGCGAATGCGGATATTCGTTACTCCCTAGTGTGTACTATACATCGAATATTGCAGAACAAATATTTGGGCGCTTATCTATTCTATTTTACCGACACTACACTGAAAATATTTGTCGTTGTGTACTAATTTCAAATGTTTGCCAAATGAACACGAACTTTGTCTTTATAGACGAACACCAACTATTTAGACCCGAACACGCAAGTGTGAACTTAATGCCATAGCTTTTAATAAATACAATTTCGAATGAATTCTATATCGTTACTAGGATCAGTAAAATTCGAAAGAAAATAGAAAAATTAAAATTATGTTAGTAAAAAAAAAACATTCCAGTAATGTTACCAACTAAATTTATTTTTAGATCTAAATAATCAATAATATTTGTTAAAAACATGTTTTCCAGATTTCAAAGATATAGAAATCATGAAAACGTATTCTCAGCAAATAATATACTGGCAGACATATATATTTATTATTCGAAAGATGTCAATACTTGTTTTTCAGTAACAAAGTTAATATATTCCGATACAAGTCAAGTCAGTAAATGTGTTATAAATTATACGAGTAGAACAAGAAAAATATAACGACGTCAAATATTTCTATCCGAAAATAGAACACCAATAAAGAAGATACTTGATACGATGTACATCATATTCGCCTTTCATTCGAAATGAACCGTGAGAACACAAAAGAATGAAATGTGCCGAATGAATTCATTAGTGAACCGATCCAGCGATGTTGGATACGTTCATTCGGAATCGTTCACTCGCGTTTCACAGATGACGAATGAACGCAAATTTTAAAGTCCGAACACAAAGTGAACGTACACTAAGGGCGTCCGCAGACGGGGCGACTGGTTGCAAACCTTAGCCCCGAATCTGCCCGAACCGAATGTCATTACAACTGTGTTGTTAGTAAAAGATCGAACGTGTTTACGAGTGAGATAAAACACACGGCACGAACGTAACTAAACTGATTTTGAGCATATATTCAGCGACTAGATTTCTCGGTCGTACGGGATTGTTGGTTCCATGCTTTTGATGATGACATCATCAACAGAAATGTTTAAGAATACTATCGAAAAATATTTAAATACATACATACAATCAAATATAACACAATAGAATTCCCTGTTTTGCTATTGTTAAAAATTCTATATCGTCACGATACACGGCTCGACATGCCTCGTGCTCGATTTCGTTGAAAACTTCGTTTCGCGTTTAGTTTGCAATCAGCCGACTCGTGTACCTTTCCTCGTATTTTATCTCACTCGCATACAAGTTCGATCTCTCACTAACAACAGTTGTAATCACATTCGCTTCGGGTAGATTCGGGGCTAAGGTTTGCAACCAGTCGCGTCGTGTGCGGACGCCCTTAGGCTCAGTCTTTTTATCTTGTGTTCTCTAGTGTTGCCAATTCCAATACGCACAACATAGCTTGACGACATAGTAGAGTATAAAACCTGTATCAATATGACACCGTAATTCAACGAATTTCGGCCGGACGTATACGCTACTACGCTATTTACCTATCCGAATCCTGCAGATGTAATGAGACTCTCACACTGCAAGCGGCAAAGCCGTCCGAATACGGGCGACACCTACCTCTCACATTGGAAACGCATAACAGCGAATTTTATTCAAGCGATACCACCACCACACGCTAAACCTATCCGATCCTTTGTAGATGCAACCAGCCGCCTCAGACTGGGGGGATAGCGACGCACATTCGTTGTATCGCTTCATTTCGGATCTATCGGCGACATCGCTTTGTGAACGAGTATGTTCAGCATGCTTCAGTTTATACAAACCACCAAACAAATACGATAGAACTAAATTAAAATGCACACCAACCAGAACTCAGACATATAATAAATGCTAAAGTCTCTTTAATACTAATGGTGTATCGATAAAAATTAAAGTAAAAGTTTGCTCTCATGATAAATTATACACAACATTACATAATGCTTGGAGTACTGTCGTATTGGTACAGGGTGTGTATGTATTGTAACACACACAGTCGGTTTGCTTTGAGAATAGTAGTCGCTCATCCAACCCGCGGATTTACATCCGAATTCGTCGTCGATTAAATACGGTGCCTTACTGCGACAGGCCTAATGCCGAATTAATGTTCATTTTAGTCTGTGGCGTGTGAACATGCAATGAAAGATAAATGAACGGTTCACTCGAGTGATATCAGCTTTACAGAAGTATAAAATAGCGAAAGTTGTTTCCCGAAACACTGGAAATAAAATATCACTGAGACATTTTGCATGAAGAAAGTCTGTCTTAAAATAGTTCACAGTGACAACTGCAGGCAAAAGTATAGTCGGATCTTAAGTACAAACATCAAACACACTCCATATAAAATAGTACATAACTGTTTTCTAGATATACGTTAAAACGATGTCTTCCTTTATACTATCTACTTCTAATCTATCGCTCCACAACTGATCAAAACATTCGAAAGTCTGTAATTAAATTATTTATATTAAATTCATATTTAAATTGTATTTATTTTATTAAGTGCTGTAGACAACTGATTTTACTACCTTAAAGGGGGGGCCGGTGGTCTAGAGCTCGGAAATTTAAGGAATTTTGAGGATTCTTTTTTTATAATAAAAATAATGAAAAACGATATTTTAACTTTTTAAGCTTATTATTACACTTGTTCTACATACCAAAAAATCTTATTTGAAATTTAAAAATATTATTATATATGTTAAAAATGGCGCTGAAGTAGACACTGTCAAAAAATTGAATCTGGACAGTGTTGCCGATTTTGACTCTTCTATTTATTGATAAATAAAAGCCAAGAAAATTATTAATTAGTATGAGTACAGTTATGGTCGGAAATTGAAAATTGACAAGAAATTTGAAATTGAAATTCTAAAAACTGTGTTCTTTTACCAGTTATTTAATGAAAAAAATACGAAATTATTGAAATAAAAAAATAATTCTAGTTTCAACGATAGCTATTGATATTGTGAATAACATATTAAAATTTCAGATGATTCAGTTGTAAAGTTTTTTTTTCTATTACACCATGCCAAAAATAGTAGTTTTGAAATAAATGAGATTAAATATGCTAAAACGGTTGTAGAATCGAAACTATTCGCAATATCCTTACAAAAATTTAACAGTATATTCTTAAAAGACTATATTTTCGAAATATCAAAATTCTAGACCACCGTCCCCCCTTAAGACATTTTTTTAGTAAGCATCTCTCAATGAATAAATGAAAACCACTTATGTGTGCGTATTAACAAAATAAACGAGACAGATTTTCACACAAACAAACCATGAACCAAAAAATAAACTATGAAAAAAGATTAGGCTACGTCTGCAGTGTTCGCAAGGCGTCATTAACTTTTTAGATACCTGGTGCAAGCGACAATAGAAATACACAAATTAAAAAAAAAAAAAAAAAAAAAAATTATCGCCCAATCTTCAATAATTCGGCACTGAGAAAAGTTTTCGGGTTATGTTCTAGAAGAGACACAAATAAAACAGTGACCAGAAAAAGTGATAATTATAGAATGCATGCGCCTTTTTTGTAAACGTAAAAGAAAACGTTTTACTAAACGAATGTAAACGCTAAGTGATAGTGGGTCTTAATGAACATGCAATTTACGAATGTAATATTTAACTTTAAATATGCAAAATGAATAATTAAAGATACATCCGGTAATTATATATTTTCATGTTTAAATAATTTTAATTATTTTGTTTTTGTTTTCAACGAAACTGCAGATCATGTAAATTTTCAATTTTGTTCAAAAATATATCTCATTTTGAATAAAACACGAAAAAATTCAACACCTCTTTTTCCAAAACAGCGAAATATATTTTTTTTATTGGAAGGCGATGTTAATTATAGAACAGTATTTATACATCGTGAAATTAATAAACAATTTATTTAAAAATGAATGTGGCGTGATTGGAATATAGTTTTACTGATAAGAGAATTTTGTAAACAATCTGCAGTTTGTTAGAAATAATAAAATAATCACAGAAATGACGTTACTATGATTAGCAGATGCAAAATTTAAATAATGAAACATTTTTGGTGAGTCGGTAGTCTGATAAAACAGTATAATAGACGGAGAGCTGACGACGTATGTAGCTACTTCACTAAGGACAATTATTAGACACGGAATTCTTTATCCAAAATTTCTATATAGAAAAAATATCAGTGGCATGAAATCCTAAGGGCAAATGATGTAGGCGCAAAATAATGTGCCGCTCAGTTCAATCTTTAAACATTTAGGCTGAAGATAATGTTATTTATAATCAGGGCCGCATCTTGAGTGGTTGGAGGGATAAAGCGGAGTATTTCATGAGGGCGCTAAAGTCCGAAAAGAACTGCCAGCACATTTAGTTTGTTGAAAAAAAATTATTTTTACTTTGTTCAAGGGGCAGATTTTATTTTTTAGTCGTCATGCAGATTGTCAGGAACAAATAACCTTAACTTTTTTTTTCGCCAATGCAGAATAAAATTTTTTTATGGAAAAGTCGCAGTATGTAGGGATATGGGGCGTTAATGTCAAGTTCTTGTCCCGGTTAAATTCGGTACTGGTTTGAATACATCATAAACAGGTCAAAATTAACTGTTAGATAAGCGAGACAAATGCCTAGGACCTGTAATTTGGTGAGCCCGTAATTATTACTAGATACAACGAATTTCACGCGTTAGCTAAAAAAAAGAAAAGATAATTTCAGACTAGATACAATATATTATCTAGGCAGACAACTGACACCAAAAACATTTGATTCCACTTGGACCTACAAAAAAACAATAAAACGGGGGTCTATTTATATTTTGTCTAGGGTTGGAGACTTAATTCCAGGTTGAGGACTCTTACAGTAACCGTGGGACAAGATTATCTGTCTTAATTCGGCCCTCATTATATTTAATAACATTAATTGTACATATGTACATTTACAACGTATTTAAAAAAAAAACTAAAACATCTCAACAAAACTTTGTATATCTATTAAAATTACGCTATGGAACAACACCTATTTAAAAATAGCTATGCAATAGAAATGTTTCAAATTCCATGGAATATCTTTAATTAACTTCTAAGTATGTTGTCACATATATAGCATGTTATATTTATGTAAAAAAGTGAAGTTAAATAGTAACTTGTAGGAAATGGAGTTAATTGTGTTATTTAAACTGAATGTAGCATCTAATTGAGGCATTTACATTTTAATCATTCATTTATTTAGTAATATACAGTATATATATATAGCGAACGATATATATATTTTAAAAAATATATGCATTGACCTCAATTATATGCATAATTAGGCATTCAAAAGCAAACAGGATTTCGTGGTTTACGTATGTAAGAAATTGAGAGTTGTTTTAAAACAAATAAATATTTAATTGCAAATAAAAACAAGAGATAAGATTTATTTCAGATAGTGTTATAATGTTAATATGATTAGATACATACCGTTTGCTAAATTCCATATTTGGAAAAAACAAAAAATTCCAAAGCACAATACAACACGTTTAGTTTTAAAAATCATGTTGATATTTTTTTTCATATAACACGCCCGAATCTAGTCTTAAAGGCAACCATTTTTAATCACAACACATCATATAAGAACATATATATTTTATATTATATATATTCTTTCCAAAAACTGCGTGTATTTCGATCTAGTCTCATACTCGTACTTGATTTTCAGCCATTATAGCAAACAGTTATGAGCTAAACATTTTAAAGAAACTTATTTTATGTTTGCTAATAAATACACAACAATATCAACTATATAAACATGTTTCAAATATATTGAAGGCTTTAATTAAGATCATCACAATATATATTACGTATTTGTATTGCGTAATTTTTTAACAAAAGTTATTCATGAAAAAAGCTTAACCGGCAGCCATTACCATAGGCCTTTACGTCACTTTACGTACTGAAGTCTACTGCCAATGACGAAACAAAAACTGTCCTCCTGTCTGAAGTGTGATTATATTAATGAAAACGTAAACAAATAGAATATAAATTTAAAAAAAATTAAATCAATTTTCAAATTAATAATAAGTTCTAAAATGAATGATCCAAACTGAACTATGTGGGATCCTCTGAAAATGTGTTTTTCTGTAAAATTTTGTTATTCTTTTGAATTACTTTTTTTTATTCTCACATAAATTCAAGTTTTAACAATAGTAACAATTTATTTTTAGAGCAATTTTAGGCAGAGGCTCCTAAGGATTAATCCAGGGCAAAATAAAAAACATTATGGTTCTTTCAAACAATTATTTTTATAATTTTAATATACAATAGAATCATTCAAAATTAGCTTCCCTTCTATTTCTTTTCCTTGAAACTGGTTTATTACCCTTCATTTCTTCCATTCGACGCTTTTTAAGTGCTTTTTTCTTAAGTTGCGAAGTTTGTTTTCTCTTGGCTGCTTTAACAGGATCATTAATCTTTTCTTGAGCTTTTACTTTTCTCCTATCAGCACGTTTTACAGATAATCTTGTTTGTACTATTTGACGAAGCCGTGTAAATTCTTCTTCACCGATTTTATTTTTCATTCTCTTTGCAATTTTATTTGCATGCTGTCTAAGCTTTGTGTTCGACTCGTCCATGTTAGACATTTCCCTAATTAAAGGAGCAAGCAAATGCTGAGCATATGAAGTCAATTGATCCGGTTCTAAGAGTGTGACGACACCATTAATCCAATTGAAAACAGCAGTGCGCTAAAAATGTAAAATTTTAAAATAATCACCTTTTTCTAATTTGAAATTTAGTAAAATAATTACAATATACATACCAAAACATCGTCCGCTGACTTTGCAGTTTCCGCATTTACGACATAACGTATCCTTCTTATTAACCAGGACAATGTGATTGGTTTATCGTCGTTGTCTTCTTTGACATTGTCTTCTATTTTAAAATCTTTTAACATGTTAGCAATATAGATTAAATTTTTAGATATTTGCTCTGCAAATTCTGTATTTATATCACCCGGTACCAACTGAGCACACAGATCTAAGACTAAGCTCTTTAGAGCTTGCCTTGTATATAATATATTCCGCTCACTTTCATTTTTATCATTTACAGACGACAATAACAATTCTATAATTTTAGCTGCTTCTAATCTAACCCAAAAGTGCGGATGAGCTAACAACTTTTGAGCATTTGTTCCAATAATAAAAATAAAATTATTATAACTACTATTTTGTAGAACAACAGGACAGTGTTCGAAGATTTTTAATATCATCATTAATATTTGAATGTAATGATGATCTTTTCCTCTTTGCTTTGCATTAGATTCCGTTTCATTTGGTTCAAGTTCAACTTCTGCAATTCTGACATATTTTCCCACAGTTTCACTATCACTATTTGAAATCAATTGCTCAATTAGTGGTAACACATTAGGTAATCGAGATTTAAATGACTGTTTTTCAACAATTACAAAACGACTACATAGTTGAGCAGCCATTTCTCGATGAGAAGACTGAAAAAGAAACAAAAAAATAATTTTCATTTATTTCGAAATTAATTTTAAAATAAATAAAAGTGTCGCCTTACCTTTTTGTCTTTAAGTAATACTAGTACAATTTCAAACAACGTTTCTTTGTTGCTAGCAGGTATTCTTTTGAGCATTGCTTCTATACAATCTGCAACTAATTTACGACACTCCGCAGATTCATCGTTCACCAATCGAGCACCTAGTGATAGTAGGAACAACCCGGAATGTTTACCTAACAGGTCCTAAAATAAGTTAAAAACTGAATTACTAAATCTAAACGTATAGCTTAGACATTCTCAATTTTAAACACGCATCTTTATGAATAAGAAGAAACTTATTCGTCTTAAAATAATTTAATATTAATACGTACCACTGGAAATTTATTGATAATACTGCTTATCATAGCAAGAGCAGATTCTCTTCCGGGCTGCATTTCATAGCTTAACTGTGTTAAGTAAAATTGAAGATGTAAGTCCACTTTTTTTCCTAATGGATAATCCATTAGGAAACTAATAAATACCATTCGCGACTCTTCCCTAAAAAAAATTGTTCGTTATTAAACACATTTTTGATTAAGATTTAGGAATAAAAAACATTCCTTGTTTAGATGTTATAAAGTAACAATTAATTTTCCATTACCTTACTCTTGGTAGTTCAGACACAATACTAAGTTTTGCAACTTTATCCATAACGTCATGCATCTCAGGAAGTTCCAATTTAGCGGATATAATAGATTTCAACAATGAAAATGCCGTTGCTTGCCTATCAAAATCATGTAAATCCTGTTCTGCGTATAGAAGGAGAGTTTTCAGTTGATCTGCATCAATTATGTGATATTTCACATGTCGCACTAAAGCGTTCATAGTTTTAAAAGCATTCATAACCAAAAAGAAGTTGTCATCTTTTTTACTTAAACCAGCGGTGGCATATTTATGTAATAAATCAAATATTACAGTAGACATTTCAGCCACTAATTCATGCATTTTTGGTAGATTAATTTTATTTGTCCATATGAAACATAAACATTTCAAAGCAAGTGTAGTTACTTTTACGTGGGAACTCTTTAGCGCATCATTCAGAATGGGAACTAGAGGATCAAGATATGGTCTATAATCAGCACCACGTAATTTCTCTTTTTTGAAAATATGATGCAATAATGTCAACCCAAATTCCACTAAAACGTGTGCATTTGTTTGGGCGTTTGTTCTGACTACTTTTCTGATAACTCCAGACCGACCACGAGGGGCTTGGGGAATTATAAAACAATCTGGTCTTGCACGCTGAATTTCTTCTTTTTCTTTATCACTTAAAATTGTCTTTGGTAATCCTGTTATTAATTCAGGAATACTTTCAGAGGATGTGCCAAAAGAAAACGTTAATAATGATTCAACTAAAACAAATTTGTTATCAACAAGTCCTGCAACAATATTGGTAAAGCAATCCTGAGTTTTTAGTATCATTTTTTTGGAGTGTGACGTTGCCAGCACTTCTTTAAATGGTAATAGTAAATCTACAAAACATTGATCTGTAATATTTTGTGCAACTATTTGTAATGTTAAAAATGTTTTTCTACTTGGTTTTGCTTCTGGTGTTCTATGTCCTAATTTTTCAACATCTTTTTCTTCTGCAGCTTTTCCATATAAATCTTCTTTGCATACTGCTAATATACTTTGAAGTATTTTGTCCATGTCCCCAGATTTAAAAGAATCTTTATGTACTTCTAAGACGTCATGTACTGTTGCTATTAACACATGCACATGAAAACCTCTGGTTAACAAACTAGTCAGCTGTTCCAATAAAGTTTCCACGTAATCTGGACCAAGAGCACTCATAATCTTTTTCAAAATGTCACGGGTTACACTTCTAACTCCTTTCAAAGGAGATTTCAAAAATGTGCATATTTTCATAAACACACCTGGAAGATTGTGTTCTAGCATCGCTTTGGGTAATTTTTGCAACAATTTCACAAATGCTAATGCAATTGGAACTCTTAATAGATCTTCTTCTTCACGTTCTGCACCTGTTCTTTTCCTGTTAAGTTTGTGACTACCCTCATGTGAAGTCATTGCCGATATCGTTCGGTGAAGCTGCGGTAATAATCCAGTTGTTATAGTGTGAATCAGTCTTTTAGCTGCAGAATGGGCTAAAATTATTTTTCGGTCCATTGCTTTTGCTAATATTTCTGGTTCAACTATATTATCTTTTTCGGCAGTTTCGTTCACATCATCTAATATCTCATCCAAATAAATTTCTGAAGTTTCATCTTCTTTTTCTGTTTTCTCCACTGATGGATCATCCTCTTTTTCGGCATCTTCTATAGTCGGATCATCCTCTTTTTCAGGTTCCTCTGTTGATGGATCATCTTTCTTAATAGATTCGGTAACTTTTACAAGGCACTCTTCCTTGGTTATATTAGCTTTTGATAAATCATAATGAAATGAATCAAGAATTGCAACGACTATTCTCACTAGTTGCTTTTGGAATTCCGTAGTGTTCCGCAATTTTCCTAAATAAAATTTCAATATGGTTTCATACTGATGCCAAGGCAGTAATCTACAGACTGTGCCTACCGTATCAATACTAGCGTCAATTAAAGAGTTTTTACCAGTATCTTTGTCACTGCATAAAAACATCGATGCTAAAGGCAGTATAAACTGAGTCAAGGTTCTAGGGCTTGGTGTTTTAGTCATTCCTTTACAAACGTTACAAAACTTTAAAAGCGCTCTGACTTTTCTATGAGTTTGCAAATGTATTAAATTGTCAAAGAAATCTACTTCTCGATCTATTTTATTTCCTAGTGGAGCTAAATCTCTTAGAACAGGGTGAACATCAGAACATTCTCGAACCATTTCTCCTAATAGAGATATAGCTTCATTTCTTACCATATCATTTTTATTTCGAATACTGTTTCGAATTAAATTCAAGATGGTAGACATAAGAAATTCTCTTTCTTTACCAAAACTTTGATATTTTACCGCTAAAACTGGTATTACTTTTTTTAAATGGTGACTAGCCAAGTCTTTCAAAGTCAAGTCTTTTTCATTACCAATTGTATAAAAACAATTATAAATGAAAAGGACTCCCAAATCTAAATCAATTAGATTTGCATCAGTCATGTTATCTATTTCTTTAAACGAAGCAATACGCCGTTCAAAATCTGGTTGCTCGACCCATTTATGGTTCATAGCATTCAATTCATTCATTAAATTATATGTAGTTTTTAAGCCTATAGATTTATCGCATATTTTTTTCAATAACTGAATCAAACTTATCCTTACAGATACCTCATTTATTGTTAAAAATAAGGGTGCAATCTTTTGAACAAAGATTTCTGCATTTCCAATGTTTGATAATAAGTTGGCTGACGTGGCAAGTAATTGTTGCAACTCCGTTTCATCGGCACCGGAGGAAGATCGCTTTACTAGTATTGGAACTATCAACTTTAATAAGCTTTCACAGGTTTCCTCGTCGGAAACTAATTCTGTTGCACGTGATAATATTAGTAATTCTCTTCTGCCAACGAATTTCCTTTTAGCAGAACCAGTCAATTTTTGTTCAATTACTTTTATAATATCCGGTATAAACGGAATTAACAAGGAACTTCCATAGTTCAATTTATCAATTTCCATTGGTGAAGAATTAATTTCAACGACGCCATCCAATAAGAGAGGTGCCTGCTTTTCTATTTCTTTATCCACTTCTAAAGTTAGCATTTTCTCTAAGAGTTCCAAAATAGCATTTTTTACTGCTGGCTTGGCTTTTGGCGCTAGTAACAATTTCATAATACAAGGTAAAGGTGTCAGACTATTATCGGCATCATTACACTTTGCTAACAATTTATAAAATCTGGGATTATTACCCCAGACTAAAAACAATTTCAATAAAGGTGTTGGTGAATGTATGCCTTCAATTGGTAATTTATTAAGCCAACGCCAAATAAAAGTGTTGAAAATATCATCAATTTCCAATTGTGTCCATGGGTAAGTATCAAATTGTGAAAAAAATTTAGTCAAGTATTGAATACAGGATGTTCGAACATTTTTATACAGTTTTAAGTTTTGCTCTGAAAGAATAATGGCACCTATACCTAAAACTTTTTTTGTTAGATACTTTAAGAAACTGTTTCCTAAATGTCCAAATTCCTCTCTCATGACTTCTATTAAATTCATTGAACTTATTAATCGTTTTGGTGGAATGATGTTTTCTACATCTATTTTGTCACCAATTTTAATGTCTGGTAACGTTTTCAAGGCCATATTCACAAATATCATTAATTCTTCTTCATGACAACCAGCTAAAAACCGTATGACTAATGATCTTCGTAACTGTCCGCTTCCTTTTGTATTTCCTCCAACTTTAGTTATCATTTTAGAGTAAACTATTCTCATAAGAACTGGTATAAAATCTTGACGATGTTCTTTTTGAATCATTTCACTTTCTTTATCAACTTTGAATAAAGTTAATACATCTTTAAATTTTTTGTCATCAACTAAATTGTATAAGTTTTCTTTATAGGGGGTTAAATACTTGTGTTTGTAGGTCATTACACAATCTAAAGCAAGTTTCTGAATATGTGAATTCTTACTAGATAAGAATTCTAAAACTATTTTATATACCTCGCTTTCTTGGTACATAGTCTTGGGACTTTTCATTTTGGCAAACACAGCCAAATGTGCTAATACGATTCTGTAAAATTAAAAAAAAACTAAGTAATATAATATTAAAAAATAAGTTTTACAATCAATAAACCTATCTATTAAAATTACTTACTTTTGATTTGGTTTATCCTTCATCTTCTTTAATCTCTTTTCTTTGTAACTATTTTTAATTGTTTTCCCGTCTTCATTGTTCTTGTCTTTATTGTCCTTTTCTTCATTGTCACTTTCTTCATCAACATCCATTTCCTCTTCTAATACATTTTGCTCTGCATTTGTAGTATTAGCATCTTCCATATTAGACTTCCAATATTCATCTCTAAAAAAAATACCAGGAACTTAATAATACCGCATTGGAAACAAAATTGTTGTATTATTGTATTTACTTACTTCATGAACGTTAAAAACAAAGTGACTATATCTCTATTTCTTGCTTGACATAAATCCGGAAAATTGGTCATAGTTTGCCATAATAACAATCTGTAGTTATTAAAGTCAGGTTTATTTTCAACGTTGTAAATGGAGCAATAGGTATCTAGTAGCAGCGTGTTATCAGTTTCAAAACCTTCGGAAGCATCAATGATCTGACACTTATTTTTGATACTAAATTCAGAATGTTGTAACTGTTTCAAGAAAATATTCCAAAATTCTTTAGTATTCAATTGGCTATAACTCGCTATAGTCTGACAAATTGGTTCCCATAATAATTTAAAGTTTACGTACAATATTCCCAATAAATACTTTAATGGAAACTTTGAGTAACTCTCGTTTAAATTTGCTATTATTAAGGATTCGGCACTAATTTTCTTCATATTCTGTATTTGTTCTCTGTATTCATGAATCGAAGGAGTAATTGATTCAATATTGTACATTATTGTGAAGATACTTGGTTGTGCATTTGTCAATGTCGAATTATTAAACTCTGGTAGATAATTAAATAAAGAAAATATATGTAAAGTAACAAGTCGTACCTAAAAAAGAGCAAACGCTATAATATAAATTATACAAGTGTACTGGTATTGAAAATATATATATATATATATATATATATATATATTTACCTCATGATACGGAGAACTCAAATTTTCTGAAAGAACTGGATCAAGTTTATTAAACATTTCCATGTTTATAGTATTTAAATCAATACTGGAAGCAGTAAGAGCCAGATCAATTGCATTCAAAGCGCTAAGATATGTAACATCATTAGCATATCCCAACAAGCTGTCTACCACATTATTAATTTCAAACATTTCTTTTATATTGTCGGAATCTAAGTGAATTGCTGTTTCTAAAGCTATGCCCAAAATAAATAACATTTGTTTATTTTTTCTAATTTCGTCCATTTTCATATCCTTGGTATTATTAATTTTTCCATTAGATTGAATATATTCCGTAAGTATATTTATTATATTAGTTACATTTTTTCTTATTAATTGTGAATTAATTTTTTTAATATGTGGAATGCATATTAAGGTAGACGATATTTTATCTATATTATTCAGTATATCTTCGGTAGTTTGAACAGAAATATTGTTAATAAACGTCTTATGAATTTCGTCATTCAAACCAAAATCTATTTGATATTTTCTCCATTTGTCTAAATTAATTCCAGTCTTTGATAAAGGTGCTTTACCGATACAGATCTTTGTTAAAAGTTTTAAACTTTCACAATCACAACTTGTTGCAGCAACTTTTTTAATAAAATATGGGAGAATCACTACTTCAAACATAGGATACTTCATAACATTTTGAACAAATTGTAAGAAAACGCTCGGGTGATCATAAGTTGTGCGAGTTAAGATGTTCGCAGTCATTCTACTTGCATTTTCTTGGGGAAGTAAAATATTACTTGAAGTTAAAAGCAGCACTGCAATTTGAGACACTACTTCTAAAATATTTGACGGCATGTCATCGTTAACTATTGTTATTATCTTTAGAGTCAAGGGAACTGGCTGTTCTAAGCATTTGCCCGCTCTGTATTCTATGGCTTGCCCCATTAACTTTATTAAATATTCGATTGCCTGAATTGTATTATCAGATTTGTCTTCATGCCACCTGTTCAAAAATTTGTCCAGGCACTCATATGCTATATCCCAAAAAAGGTGGAATCTTTTATAGTGAATATTTGATAGCATGTCGTTGATAGTATATGTGAGAACTTCAAATAAGTCAGCTTTTAATATATTCTCCTCAGATAATGATTCAAACAATAGAGATAATATGGTTGACGTGCAGCTATGAAATTGTCCAGATACTCCCCGAACAATTTCAAATAATAGTCTTCCGTACCCTGAGTGGCCCTAAAATTAATATTACTAATATTAGTCTTTCTTAATTAACAAATACATCAGAATATATAACAATAAGTTTAGAACTTACATTTCGTTGGTGTTTCAAGGTTTGTAATATTAAGAAAAGAAATTTTTTTTTATCTTTAATGTCTCTAGCAACAAACGCAAAACTTTCAGCAGCGAAATTATTAATAAATTCCGGCTTAGACTCATCTAACAGTGGTACAACAGATTTAAAAACAACCTTAATTTCTTTCTTTAAAAATGTTCGTAAGGTTTTAAACAAGTATGCGAGGCATATAAGTGTCCACTCTAATTGCTCTGACTCTTTAGTATTTAGTAAAGAAATCAGCTCGTCCAAAAAGCGTTGAAAGTAGGGGTAGAATTCTTCTCGTAGATCCTTTGCAAAGACGACTAATATTCTGGGAAATATTATTCCGTTAGATAATATATAAATGTAAGTGTTATTGAATATATAAAGAAACTTACTCCAGAAGAGGCTGCACACTCAGTAAATTTGACGTTTTCAAATGCTTTAATAAAGAATCTGCAACATGATCCTTTTTGTGTAGAAGTTGTGGTAGTGTAATAATTCCGGCCACTTCTTTTCTAAAATTAGCATATCCTTCCGTCAAATTCAGAACATTCCATTTTTGAATAGCCCTGAAGAATCTGGTTTCATTATCTTCTGTATCATTGACAACATTGTGATCTAAATGATACAATGCATTTTTCCTTACGTCAATTTCATTGATGCGGTCAGCAAAACTTTGAAACTGTAAATAAAGGACATTTGTCAAATCTAAATATTTGTATATAACAAATAAACTTGTTGGTAATATAATTATTTAAAAAAATAGAACTATCTTAGGTTAGAATTATTCAATACCTTAAATCTGTTAGTTTCTTTATGTTTTACTGGTTTGTTTTTCATTTTTATTGGCAGCTATATATATCACAAAACTAGCACTTGCAAACTGTTAACAACACATTTACTGACATTTGCTATTTTAATATTATGAACCAATAATGGAATAAACAATCTCGTGCATAACTGGTGGTGCATAAATAAAAATTTGTAGGTTATGAGAAACCATCACATGTGTCAACAGGAGTATTCTGAAGTGTGTAGCAAAGACTAGTCGTGTGTAGCAGAGATAATAGTGTGTAGGACTAGTCACTAGTCTTTGGTGTGTAGCTTTGATATATTTCCTGTCCAGGAAATAGTGGAATATTTGAATTATAATAAATCAACAATTTGAATAAATACTTAATGTTGTAATAAAGATTGTATTTTATAATTATGGTAACAAATTCTGGGTAGGTATTTTAGGTACCACGATTTAGTAAAATAACCGGTAACGTCCAGTTAGGTATTGCATTACCTATTTACCTAGTGCAAAAGAACTCATGTACACAATTTTAGCGTGTCTAAAAATATTTACTCAAAGTTCGTCGTGTTGAGTCTTTGTATTCGATTCACTGATCACCGTTATGTTTTCTTGAATTCTGAGGCACAACACCGTAAAAATTGCCAATGATAGTAGGAGGTCATCAGTGTTCTATGAAGGTTGTTGATGCTGGATAATGGATTTTAAAGTAGAGATGCAACTTCCCCTCGCGCTGCTAGGAAACTTGTGTGTAAGGGGGGTTACCTTATAAACCTCTGTTTTCTAGTTCTAACATCTAGAAGTATAATGAAAGTGAAAGTATAATAATAAAATTCGCGCTCGGGAATATAAATGTAAGTAGACAAATCCCTATTTTAATTTAAATGTTAATAATTAGGATCACTAATTAGTCATTTAATTGGATTTTAAATATTTTTAATGAATATTTTTATATTTATAAATATGTATGACATTAGCAACTAAATTTTATAAGTTGATATGGTTTTGCGTTTGTTCTCAAATAATAGAAACATTCTACCCCAGCTACAACACATATATATTCTATTTTTAATACTAAACCTAAATAAAATTAATTATATATGTACTAGTTTGATCTGTTATATATAGTTAAAACTCTTTAAGTTTACTGCGCCTAGACTGGCTGCAACTTAAGTATCTCACGTTACTCACAAGCTTTACTGATCGAGGTATACGAAATGTTTTTTCTAGAATATTTTTACAACAGATCCACTATGTTCACAAGTAGTTGAAGTTTTATATCTCCCGCAGTACGAATCGTGTAATATTTCCTCGTTATAGATGTTGAATCGTTTACATTAATTTATATTAATTTTGCGGAACATATGATGTGGTAAAAAAATATGTACCGCGAATAAAAAGGTTCGGTAGGGGTATACGTGGTTGCAGTAGATCTAGGCGTATTTTATGTAGCAAACGATTCCATAATTTAATATTGTTGCCTGTATGTTTTAAAAATTGAATATATTCAGTCAAAATCATTCCAAATTTCTTTTAAATACTTAAACTGCGTGTTGCACTTTAGTAGGAGGCGGGGTTGGTAGCGTGAAGGAGAGAAGAGAGATTATTAGAGCTTGATATTCTTAAAGTATTATCCCCATTTTGATATTTGTGTACTTTGACAGAATATGGGTGTGACTGTACTTGTATTCTGCGAGGAGGATTACTACAGGAAATACATTAATTACTTTTAACAGTAATTAGTAATAAATGTAGTTCGTATTTCCGCGTTATTTACATAATTCTGACGAGTCCCAGTTTGCAGGGATTGAGGTTTGGTTTGATAGTGTAGTTATTCAATGTTCACGTAACACAACTAGTACTTCTTTCACTTTCTTTGCTGCATTTTACTACTTTCTCTTGAACCACACTGCAACTGCAACTGCTGTAAAAATGCAGCACGCCAATCGTTATTAATATATCGAGTAACGTCTGTGACGGACTGTAGATAACGCTTAAATGCAGTCTAATGCTTGGTACAGATAGGTGTTACATAAACATGCGACATCCAACATTTATATATTTTCATTCATAAGTAGACATAATTTAGACATGAGTGTACTAAATGTGTTGTACTTTTAACGTACAGACTAGTGCGACATAAACATGCGACACTAATAAAACCCTTACATTTGCTATTTTTTAAAATTCTGGGTAGTATTTTTATGAAACAAAAATGTTTCAAAACGAAGTCGGTCTTAATCAAAGAGAATTTGAATATGGTCGCGAACAAAAGGGTCGAGTACTCAGTTACTATAATTTCAGTGTGGATAGACGTGAGTTGTTTTCAGAAAATAAATAAAAATATTTTAAAATAAAGTTTAAATGAACAAATAAAATTTGTATAAATTTTATTGAAAGTCATAAACAATATCCATGTCTTTGGCATTCCAAAGACATGAAGTATAAAAACCGCGAAAGAAAACATGACGCTTGGAGAAATATTTGCAAAGCAATAAATTATAAAAATGAAGTTATTAATAAAATTCAAAACAATTTAATTATTCCTATAAATTTAATCAGGTTTAGAGAAATACAGATTTCATAAGAAATATTACAACTGTTTAAATGAAAGGTAAAAAATTAAAAATTATTTTGCCAAGGAACAGATTCCATTGGAGAAACAAAATAATTAGCGAATTCCTTAAATTTTTAAAGGAGCCATCAGCCCGTAATTCTCCATCAAGAAGGTTGTCCTTTAATAAATCAGTTAATAGATTATTCCCACTATAATCCTGTCACCTTTGTAGACTAGGACGAACCAATATTTGCGTCTCCGTTTGCGCGTAATCTTCTACCTATTATCACACAAGCAGCCGCTGCCAACAGAACATCTTCATATTCGCACGCGGTATATGAAACTGAGCATTGCAACATGACAAGATTCTATATTCAATATCAATATCAAACCAATAAAATAAATAAAATATTATCTCTGTTTTGCAGTAAGTTTCACGCCAAGCATTGAATTTGTAAAAGGGGATACCGCTGCATACGATTGCAATGGGTTGTCTGCTTACCCGCGCTGAACGATAGACCCTTGTCAACCGTTGTCAACATGGGTCTATTGTTAAATATTTTTTTCTAAAGCAGGTTGAAGGAATTCGTTCAAAATATGAAAGCTTTCGACATCTTAAGTTGTATGTCGCACTAGTGTGGACGTGTTGTACAACTTCTTACAACAAATGTTGGATGTCGTATGTTTAAGTCGCACGTATGTGTACAGTGTCGCACACTGCACTATAAATATTTATTTTGTTTAAATCATAATAATAATTTATAAAATATCTTTTGTATTTTTCAGAATGTTTGAAGCTGTCATATTATTCATAATCTTATTGGGTATATTTTTATATTTGGACACACGAAAACCAAAAAACTTTCCACCGGGTCCAAAATGGCTGCCCATTGTTGGAAGTGCAATATCTGTTTACAAAGAACGTCAAAAATATAATCTGCTGTACAGAACTATAATAGAACTGTCCAAGAAATATTCCAGCGATGAAATAGTTGGATTGAAAACTGGAAAAGATCGAACAGTTGTAGCATGCGGGTACGAATCCATCAAAGAAATGTTGTTAAACGAAGACCTGGATGGTCGGCCGCAGGGTTTGTTCTATGAGACAAGGACGTGGGGCATACGGAGAGGCATTTTGTTAACGGATGAGGAATTCTGGCAAGATCAGAGAAGATTTGTGGTGCGCCATTTAAAGGAATTCGGATTTGGAAGAAAAGCAATGGTTGACCTAATCAAAGTGGAGGCAGAAGAACTGTTGTCAGATATGAAGAAAACCGTGGGAGCATCAGGGAAGGTTATCCACATGCACGAGACATTCTCCGTGTATGTTTTAAACACTTTGTGGTCCATGATGGCGGGCGTGAGGTACTCCATCGAGGACAAAGAACTGCAAACGTTGCAAACTCTGCTAACGGAATTGTTTGCGAATATTGATATGGTTGGTTCTACTTTCAGTCAGTTTCCTATTTTAAGATACGTGGCTCCAGACATGTCGGGATACAATCGATTCGTAGCCATTCATCAAAAAGTTTGGACATTTTTGAAAGCTGAGTTAGATAAGCACATGTTACACTTAAAAGGTGAAGACGAGCCCAGAGATTTTATGGATGTTTACATTAAGATTATCAGGTCTCCCGCAAGGAAGAACAGTTTTTCGGAATCACAGCTATTGGCGATTTGCATGGATTTGTTTATGGCGGGATCAGAAACTACCAGTAAAAGTTTAGGATACGGATTCTTATATTTGGTATTGAATCAGGATGTCCAACGGAAGGCGCAAAAGGAAATTGACTCAGTTATAGGACGGGATAGACTTCCAACCTTAGAAGATCGAGTTAAGTGAGTAACACTTGTAATAACACAATAGTAATAAATGTGTATTGGAGTGTCTATATTATTAAATATCTAAATGTTGATGGAGATATAGATATAGATGGAGCTTACTATAAATTTAATATGGTTTACTGAAATTTTGATTTATTATGCTTTATTTAGTCTTCCGTACTGCGAAGCCATTGTTATGGAAATAGTGAGGCTGTTCATGGGTAGAACATTTGGAATTCCGCACAGAGCCTTAAGAGATACGACTTTATGTGGCTACAACATTCCGAAAGTAAGTAAGCATTTAATAAGATTGCCCCCGCTAAACACAAACAGTAAATCTTATGATGATACAATATCCTGGAGTATTATACCATTTTGGAATCCTGAGAGTTGCGCCAATTTTAAAAAAAACTTGCCATAGTAGTGTTCATACTTTTTTTTTACACCACGATGAGTTAAAGTTGACTGAAAGTAAAAATCTTTAAAAATTTTAGGGAAAAAAATAATTTCGATTAAATTTTGTGTAAAAACTACTAGCATTCTGGGAGTTTTAATGGTTAGTCTGTCTGTTTGTCTGTTTTAATGGTGATGGATAGCAGTGCTATTTAGGTTGCCGATACAAAAAAAAATCAGAAATATTTTAAAAATTGTGGTCATGACAGTTAAAAACATCTTAAAATGTTTCAATTTTCGAAAAAAAATTTTTTTTTTTTCTAATTCCTAAACAAAATGAGATCAATTTTTTTTTTCTTGTGTATTCATAAGCAGGGACCACCTTCTGGTGCCGGCTTATAGTTGAATTTTGGGACACCTTGCACTTATTTTAAATTAATAGACCGTTTTTCAAGAACTCATGAATGTTTTATAAACTAATCTTCTGATGTTTTGACGGATTTCGATCCAATTGATTTTTTAGTTTTTAACTAAACATATTAATCTAATTATTTATGACTTAAAAATACTTTAAATTCGAGTATAGTTTTACATAACATATTTCAAAATTTTAGAAAAATTTCGTGAATTATTAAATATTCAAACTTTTTAGCTAGAACTATTACTCAATAGATAATAACTCAATAACTCAATAATATAGAAAATATGGTATAGAACAAAGCTAGAGTCACAAATCTTCGGACAAGTCTTTTAGCACGAAACCATTTTAAATTCAAAGTATCATATGAATGAATAAAATAAGTAGAATAATGTCTGTGATTGTGTTACATATTAGAAATCATTAGTAAATTATTTGAAAGTTAGGCGTCATATTTACGTAATTATGTTTAGCGGGTCAAACTTAAAATATAAGAATTAACAATGATAAAATCAAAAAACTTTTTTCCAGGATACAATGGTTATTTCAAATTTCAACGGAATGTTGATGTCACCCAAAGAATGGGAAGACGCAGAAGAATTTAAACCAGAGAGATTTATTAAAGATGGTAAAATATTTGCACCTGAAAAATTTCAGCCATTTGGTTTAGGAAAACATCGCTGCATGGGCGAAATGATGGCAAGAGCAAATGCTTTTCTTTTTACGGTGACTCTATTACAGAGTTTTACTTTTAAAGTTCCTCCAGGGTGTTCACCGCCTCCCTTGGAAGCCATAGACGGTGCTACTCCCAGTTGTCAACCATACGAAGCACTTGTTGAGCCTCGAACTCTTTAACTTTACTTTAGGAACTTTATTATTTTCTATTGAAGAAATTAGTCTTGACCAATGTTTAACAATGGGCTCCCAAATCATATCTTAAATAAAGTTGGCTAGAACCTCAAATGTCCAATTACTTCTTAATGCCTCGCTATACTTTAGGAGATAATTACAATTAAAATAGTCAGTTTTTTTCTTTAACTATTAAAGTGACTAACAATATAGAAAATTCCAATACAGATTGCATCCCTAAAATAGAACTCTAATACAAATAACCAATAACTGACCTATCCTTTAATAATGCGACATTTTACGTCATAAATATGGCCGACATTTGTAGCGTTAAAACTACATTTAGAATTTTTAATTGCTATATCTCCGTTAACATTTAGATATTTAATAAAATAGAAACGTCAATATATATTTATTAACATCTATTTCAATCAACAATGGGCTTGTGTCCTATGTCTTAATTTCTACAAAACTTTACTATATATTGATAAAGTGAGTTACTAGAACCTCAAATGTTCAATTATTTTTAAATAACTCCTTATATGTTAAGAGATATTAACAATTAAAAAAGTCATTTTGTCTCTTTAATTATTAAAGGGATTCAACGTTGTACACATTCCAAGTGCATGTGACATCACAATCCTTGTGTAAGGTTACCAACCTTACAGCTCATAAATCTCTGCTATCTGTATTTATATATCAAAATATCAAATATTATTTACAGCTATTTCAAGGAACAATCAAATTTCAATACTATGTCTGCCTTAACAGGGTTAAATAAAATAAAAACTTATTATTCTTTGATTTGACTTGATTATTTGACTACCAACAGCTACAGAACATTACCACAGCACTGACCTACTCAACAAATAACTGACGTTAAAATGCATTTCACGTCATACAAATATGGCCGAGCATTTCTAGCGCTAAAACTACAATTCAAACTTTTAATTCCTATATCTCCGTCAACATTTAGATATTTAATAAAATAGACACGGTGAAATTGAGCTAAAAGTTATGATTTGTATAGAAAATGACTATTTTTAATCATGTATACAAAAAACTATGAACCCTAGGTCTCTAAAATTTTGAGACAGCATGTATTTTAACTATTTGTATCGACCATCCAAATTTCACAACGTTTTCATCATTTACGTTAAAATCCTGTACCTCCTTAAATATCCAAAAATTGGAAAATATATATCTAATTAAAGTTTGAATTTTGTTTTAGAGTAATATTATCCATGTTATTCTAGTAGTTGATGACGTCATGAACTGAAATGAATATAATAAGTAATATAATTTATTTTTGGTGTTATATCATAACATTATGGGTTGACGCAACAGCTGGTATAGCTTTGACGTTCAATGCTGCATCTCTTTTGCACTTCTCTTATTTAACAGTGATGTTTCAGAGTTTCTCTTGTTTAACAGTTTGCAAATGATGAGTGAGGAAGAAGATGAAGAAGCAATGATGTGTACTCTGTCATTTTTTGTAAATTCTTATCCGTTTAATTATTAAAGGTACAAAAGTAAGTATTTCAATTGTTAATAACTCTTATAATATTGCGAATTAAATAAAAATAATTGGATATTTGAGTTTTTGATAGCCAACTTTATCAATATACAGTGCAGTTTTATAGAAATTCAGTTATAGTACACAACCCAATTGTACGGGGCTCCTATCCAATGGGGAGAATCGATGTTTAACAAATTTATGCTGAACATTGCATATGCATATTTACATTGAATTGAATAGGGTCGTATCTAAAATTACCTACTTTTAAATTTTGGAATCTGCGATAAATATACACTGGATAAAATAAAATCTACGATAAATATTTTTTCTTTTTTTAAACAAATGTCGATGCGGTTCGATGCTTAATATTTCTGTTCTTAATATAGAACAGATACATTCGAATTTTAATTTCATTATGCATTTCTTTATACATATTTATTTCTTTTTCCCATTACGCACATCCGAAAATGTCCAGTTAAGTTAATTTCGTTAGAATCGAAGTCGGATGTTATTTTAGTGACCCCGCTCCCTTACTATTACGATGACTCTATCTTAATATATATAAATTACGTGTCACGTTGTTCCTCCGCGATGGACTCCTAAACTACTTAACCGATTTTAATCAAATTTGTACACCGTGTGCAGTTTGATCCAACTTGAAAGATAGGATAGCTTACATCTCAATTTATGATTGCAATATTATCTTATTGCAAATTATTTGTCTATTAATTATCTGTTAGCTCCAAACGATGACAACGGGCGACGATGATGGCGACATCTGTTGACTAGATTGAGTAAATATTCTGTTGACTAGATTGAGTAAGTATTCAATAGATGGCGCTATGTAATGTAATATGACAAAAACGTTAGTCACAGCAACGCGTGGCCGGGACAGCTAGTTTAATATAAAAAAAGAAATAAATGTTTTAAATATATTTTATTCACAATATATTATTTTAAATATTAAATATCATAGACAATTATATATGTTTTACAAAAAATACAGACATTTTTACTATGTTTACGATGTATATATTTATTTTCAATTAGTTTTATTTAAAAATTTCACACACAATTATAAAAAAACGTTTAAAACTTCTTGATTAAATAATTCAACTTAAAAATATAAAATCTATGTTTATTTTAATTGCGTGTGACTTTTTAAGAAAAAGTAATGTGCATTTTCACAAACAGTCAGTGTTAAATATTTTATAAATTGTATCGATATGGAAATATTAACTATTACCCACTAAACACACTTACATATATTTAAGGTTTATTTTACATAAAAAAGTTTACCATTAACATACATTTTTTTAGGTTAATATAAAGTGAGGTTATATAATAAAAATTATTTGTCGAAATAAATAATTTTATATAATTTATAAAATTGCTGCATAATAATACATATTAAATTATTAAATTACTAAAAGATCTTTAATGTCTTTTGCATTTATTTGTATGTATGTATTTATTTATTTAATGTTTCTAGACGTTAAGTCGTACATTCTTTGTTTACAGTTCCTTCCTTCATACTAAGTAGTATGAATATTTAAAAAAAACAATAAAAAACACTCCGCTCTTTAATGTCATCCTCGTTTGTCATTCTTCTCTACTTTCTTTCGTTGTTTGCTAAAAATGAAATCCATCTTGTTCTCTTTTCTCTTCCTTCTTTCTCTTTACTCCTTAGTTCCGCCCTCCATACTCTTCCTTGCAATATGTACTTTCCACTTTTAATAGCGGTTTATCTCCCCGGTTTTTATTTTCCATACTCTAGCTTTTCACCTCCTTCTTGCATTTTATTCTATTCACTTTTATTGTATTTATATACTAACAATGTCAAAAAATGTGAATTTTCGTTTTGTGTTTAGTGGGTAAGTTTATGCTTAAGATTTCTAAAAGAATGGACAAATTCTGACTGTTAGAAAAATAGATAATATTTTCATAACGATTGCTATATTTTTAAGTCGATATATTGGATACAAATATGGCACTGGGAAAATACGCTTCTTCATTTTTTATTTTAATTTTTACATAAATTAATAATATCACTAAGTCCTTTTCACTAGATTTAAACAGCTGATTAATAATAAATATTTAATAGCTTATATACAGCTAGTAATTTAACAATCTGAAACCGACATTTTTTATTAGAAGGACTGACTGAATTATTAACATTTAAAGTGAATTACAATTTTTTATTTATAAATCTCATATTTACAAATTCATCTCATACGTTGTTGTATTATAAATTTGTAGACACAGTAAATATTTCTAATTTCAAGCGCCTGATGAGAGTGCTACTACTCATACTCATTTATATAAATTATATATCTCACTCACTGCTTTTTATTGTGTATTTAATTTAAATTGTATAGCATATGGGAATATGCGCAGCCATTCTCTGCACTGCATTTTTAATTTAGAATTTAATTTACATTTTCTTTGTTTTCTTAGAACCTTACTAGGCCCAATGTTTCTAAATTAAAAACAATAAATTAAAAAAAGTATATTATTTTATAACCTCTAAATGCAGTAGGAGTTATTTTTAAAAGAAGTTTAATGTTAGTTTGTCAAAAACAAAGGAGTGAAAATAATTTTTAATACTAATGGTTATGAAAAACAGCTAGTTTACTTATTCCACATTCAATTTTGTTCAAAATTGATATTACTAGCGGCGCATGCGACGCACCAACTAAATTAACTAAATTCAAATTAAAACACGATAGCAATGCCTGTTCTGAAAACCTGAAATCTATATTCAAATATTAAATAAAAGAGTAGATTAAATATCAAAACAGTGAGTGGGAATAAGGCTTAACCTTTAAACAATTTGGAACTCCAGTCGGAATCATATTTATTGAAATCTGTGAATTTTTGTTATGAACGAATTGGCCCGCAGTAAAGCTATTAGAGTCACTCATGAAAAATATCATGACTTTTTGGTGAATTTAGTTAGAATACAAATAGAAAATTGTTTTTCACTATACTGGGATGATTGTAGTATACGGGGATATACTTTTACAAAGATGATTACTCCATATTTAAACGTATTTGCTTAAATTCATTATCAGGGGTTACATAGTAACATTTATTTTACTCGTACATTTATTTTCTATAAATGAAATAGCCACACATATATTTAAAACTACAACATAAATATTTTAGAAATAAAAACACGATTTAACGCGGTGTGTATATCAATAATTGTGTACGTCTAATAAATATATTACAAAAGACGTGTTTAAAACAGCAATGGTGCAAAAAATATGCATTGACATCTACTAATTAATAATTTGACCGCAATTTTAAAAACTAAAATCAAATTTTATGTAAAAAGTGGTCCGGTATTTATTAATGTTATATATAAAAAATAATGGTCACCCTTTAAAATGGTGATTTAAATATAAAGTAAAACGTAAAAATAGATTTATGTTTTTTAAAAAAAATTTGACAAACTAATCTGTTGATAGTACAGATTTCTAATTTACCTTCAGAATATTTTCTTTTTTAAATTTATTCAGAAAATAAATATCGTAAATGGGCTTGCGAAAATATATGCTGAGATAATATTGTTTGTAGTCTTTTTCATTTCTTATTTTCTTAAATATTCAAAAGTTGACGAAGATATAGTTCTATAAAGTTTCTATAGAATTTCGTCGAATTTCGATATTTTGATGTCACTCGATTAGTATAGAATCTGAAAGTCTATAGAATCTGAGGAAGTAATTGATTTTATATTTCCTGGTCAGTTTTATAACATAGAAAGTTTATGTGTTGCTCGAGACAGTTGTAAGTCGTATCTGACATTTGAGTATGCACTCTCTTGTATAACAGAGATAATTATTCGAACACGGACACGGCGTTGGAGGGATTAATGGTTTTTATAAATTTCGATCTTGATTTTGATTTTGAAAATGTCATTGAAAATGACATGTTAATATCTAAAATAATTGAAAGTTTGAGATCCTGATAGGCAACTATAGTAGTTTTATAGAAATAAAGACATGGTTTTGTTACAAGCCCATTTAAATTATAAAATGTATTAATATATTTTATCTATTTTTTTGTATATTTATTAACCTGTATATTTCGTATTCTAAATACGCATTTACAAATTGATGAAAGCAGGGTCTATCCATGTCATCCATTTATTTTGTGATCAGGTTTATTAGGCCGTAGTTAATTCGTTAGACATACAAGTTAACAATCAGTGCACGAATTAGGTTATTAGAAACCACTCTGTGATTTCTGTGAGTCCTTCTTTCTGTTTCTCTAATTCTTATTTCAAAAACACTTCCTTTCTTATTTTGTATCCTGTACCAATTAATTTATTTCTTAATCGAGGGCAGCCAGCTAGCCCATAGCGTTAGTGCGGCACTGTTTGTAATAAACCCTTTTTATTGTATCATGTTAAATTCTTACATAATGTGGTTCGATTTATTTAAAACTGTGTATTTTACAATTGATGAATTGTGATATTTTAGAATATGGAATATAGATTTATTCAGAATGTACTTCAAGAAAACCAAATCTATCGCGCCTGGGATGATACCACCACAAATACAGTGATACATATGTAGCACGCTGAGTTTTACGTAAACTATAATTGTCTTAAAACGATATTAATTGAATAAAATAATATAATTACAACTATATACATCAACAATGACTAAATAAAATAACGCTATAACATAATAAATAATACCCGATATAACAAATTAGGGACGGTCAAAATACGGTTCAAAGTTAAACTATATCGATGTTTATCGATGCTCTCAAGTATTTTGAAAATTTGTCTATTTGTATTACTGTAGCTACTTCACTGGTTCCACAATTGGGTTGCGAACTAATTTTTAAGGATGCGTTTTTTAAGTTTTAATATTTAAATATTTAGATATATGGCATTAGCGAATTACAAGTAATCGAATTGATTTATCGTTGTATACCACGTCGTTTTATCAAAACTGTATGGGATGCCGTGACACCAGTGCGCTGCGACGTTAGATTTTGCGTGCCTTTTACGCTCTGTAGATTAACATTGATGGTAATCGTAGAAGAGAAGCTTTTAATAATTAATAGCGCAAAATGACTACTTCAATCGTTAATAATATTCTATAATATTGCGAATTCAATAAAAGTAATTGGCATTGGTTCACAACCCAACTAAAAGAAACAATTACTTAAATATAAAACTAATAGAAAAACCATCCGTGCTTTTTGTATATCGATGTTGAACATAAATTTTGATGTTTAGATGACCATCCCTATAACAAATAAACATTAAATTAATGTTAAAAAATGAGGTTCAATTAAAATTGCACAATATGAATTGAATAGATCTAAAAATACATAAATCATTAATTAATATAGGTTAATATAAATGTTTTTATATTAAACAATTGGTTTATTTAAAATATAATTATCACAGATTTTTGCGCGTGTAGTTATGGTTGTGTTCCACACTAATTGATTTATCAGAATCTAATTTATCCATAAAATTACGCATGCCTACTCGAGGAATTCCAAAATGGCGACCAGACACGGTTTTGACGTGGGGTCACCTTGTTACGTCATCAATTAATTGTATCTAGAAAGTTAAGGAAATAAAAATTAATTGAATATATTTCACGCTGTGTTGTTAAGCCAGAAACAAAGAAACAAACCTCACTCAATATGGCCCAGTTTTCACTTTCGCCGCGTACAGTTAACCTTACTACTTTAATTTTTCCTATTCTTTTGTCTATTTCTCCTTCGGCTAGACCAGCATGGTCGAATTGTCCAACGATCAAAAACCCATCTGTCGTTACGTTGAAATCCCCTGTAATACCAGTCGCGTTGGGCAACACTTCTACTGATGTGTTGTAAAATTTGTCTGACGGGTGTTCTGCATTTCCACTTCTAAACAAAAACCTAAAGGAAATACAGTTTTGTAAGTGGCCATACCTCGGGATATAATCGATTTACATAATTATGAAATCATTCTTACTTCTTCAACAATATTGGTTGCGTGAATTTAAACACCAAGTGATCATCAGGTTCTGGAAGTAAACCCCAGAAGAAGGTCTCTCCAAGATATGCTTTTGCAAGCGAGTGCTGCTTATACTGACTGATATCTGAACTCACTTCGGCTGGTGGATTGCTATGCGGGAAAAATAGCGGCACCTTTCCAAATTGTTTATCCTAAAATGGAAGATGGAAGATTATTCTATTATCCTTCCTGTTACCCCCACCATAAGACATTTGATTTTCGTTTGCTTAAATTTGTTTATCATATTTTCTCGTTCATTATTTGTTTTACTACAAGACAATAACTCTACTATATTCCTTACTAAAATATATATACATAAATATATATTATAACACATGCGACATCCAACATTTATATATTTTCATTCATAAGTTGACAATACTCAGACATGAGTGTACTAAATGTGTTATACTTTTAACGTATAGACTAGTGGGACATAAACACTAATAAAACCCTTACTTTTGCCATTTTTAAAAATTCTAAGTAGTATTTTTATGAAACAAAAATGTTTCAAAACGAAGTCGGTCTTTATCAAAGAAAATTCACATAATCATTAAAAAAAATAACATTTATATAAGTAACGAAAGAGTGTTCTATTTTCTCAAAAGTATTTTTAAAATACGTATTTTGTATTTTGTATTTAAATACTAACATGAAATTTCTTTTTTATTTTGACAAGCTTTCACTGGCAGATACAATGTTAAAGTGTTTGAGGTTCACCTTTAGTTTTTGTACTTTTCCTTTAAGCGATGAGTGTGTCCCGATGTGTTGGAACAGTGAAGGCTTGTAGTGGACCCAAACTTTTGCTTTCTCCTTTTTGCAGTGTTTCTGTAATAATTTAATTTATTTAATCAGGTGACTTTTAGGGAATATCAGAAATGATAAACTGACTAGATAGGTGTAGGTACAAGATAAATATATTACACAAATGCACTCTATTATCAAACTACATTTTATTTATTAATATCTGCTATAGTATATTATGTAGAAAATAATAAATAAAGAATAAGGCAAGAGTGGTTGCATTAGCAATTAGTCAGGGGTTTCAAAAGTTATATATATCCATTATGTGTTTCGCTAATGGAATTCCGGTAATAAATAAAGTAATAACTTGAATATTATAGCATTATTTACGAGCCATTTGACCTAGAATACTTGAAAAACATATTTACAATATATAAATAGATTTTGACAAGTACTTACAGCATCCTTATCCCAGTTGCAAACCTTTGTGTTGACAAGGTGGTCGAGTAGCCAGTCTACTGGTTTATCATTATAAAACATTTGGAAGAATGTTACTAACCAAGGTAGTTCAGCTGACTTGAACATTTTACCTGAAAATGAAGTCGTGTTAGGCTAGACGCACATTATAATCATAATTGTTAGCGTTGTATTTGTTTAGTAGAATGGGCTTGTGTCCTCATTTTTTAGTGGTCGATTTTTCAATTGTTGATTGAAATTGATGTTAATAAATGTGTATTGGCGTGTCTATTTTATTAAATATCTAAATGTTGACAAAGATATAGCAATTAAAAGTTTGAATTAAGAGTTAGTGAAAGTTAGTGAAAAGTTAGTTTTAGCGCTAGAAATGGTCGGCCATATTTGTATGACGTGAAATGCATTTTAACGTCAGTTATTTGTTCAGTAGGTCAGTGCTGTGGTAATGTTTTGTAGCTGTTGGTAGTCGAAATAATCAAGTCAAGTCAAAGAATAATAAGTTTTTATTTTATTTAACCCTGTTAAGGCAGACTTAATATTGGAATTTGAGTGTTCCTTGAAATAGCTGTAAATAATGTTTGATATTTTGATATATAAATACATATAGCAGAGACTTATGAGCTGTAAGGTTGGTAACCTTACACAAGGATTGTGATGTCACATGCACTTGGAATGTGTACAACGTTGAATCCCTTTAATAATTAAAGAGAAAATGACTTTTTTAATTGTTAATATCTCCTAACATATACGGAGTTATTAAAAAATAATTGAACATTTGAGGTTCTAGTAACCCACTTTATCAATATATGGTACACTTTTGTCCATATTGAATTGCTTTTAATAGAAAATGTGTTTTGCTAGTAGTGTGCGTTTGATGTTACGTAGCTTATGCCGTGACCATGAAAACTGATTCTTGTTTCGTTAACCGATAACGCAGCATGTATTTAGACATTGTATTTTGCTGTTTTTACGGTGCGATGTTTTTATAATTTTAAATAAAATAAAAACTATCACAAGCAGGTTCAATATTAAAGTTTTTAGTAAATTAAGAACAAATTGAAAAGTACAGGTTCAAATTAATTTAAATAAAAACAGAAGAGAAAGGTAATAAAGGTCTTATTTACATTTATTAGTAGATTTAATTTTTTTTTAATTTACTATTTCTGTGGCGGATAACAGTTATTATTTAAAAACTTCAAGATGATTAGCATAAGCCATGCATCTTTTCTATTTTAATAAACAATTATGAATAATTTAAACGTAGTTAATTATAATAATTATCAGTAAATATAACTTATTAATGAGAACAAATTAAGTTCTAAAGAAAAACATGTCTAGTATATTAAACGATAATTATGTGCCCGGGCAATTCCGCGTAAGATTTGAGTTTATATGTTAATATAGAAAATCTGTCACAAGACTGTGTTATTAGAGAACTGGTTAATCTCACTCCGATTTCGATGATATCTTTTTTTTAAATGTTGATAATAAGGAACCTTTTTTTCATTAAAGCCTCATTCCCACTCACTGTTTTGATATTTAATTTACTGTTTTCATCTAATACTTTAATCTAGCATTCTGGTTTTCAGAATAAGCATTGTTAGTCAGATTCGTGTTTTAATTTGAGTTTAGTTAATTTAGTTGGTGCGCATGCGTCTTTAGTAATATAAATTTTGACAGTTCGACAGTTGGACAAAATTGAAGGTGAAATAATTAAAATTGCTGTTTTAATAACAATTAGTAATAGAAATTGTTTTTATTTCTTTATTTTTCTACAAACTGACAATAACCTTCTTTTAAATATAAATTTTACTGCATTTTACTGCAGATTGTCATATTTTGGAGGTTATAATATAATATAGTTTTTCTTAATTTAATATTTTTAATTTAAAACATTGGACCTTGTAAGGTTCTAAAAAAAACTAAGAAAATTTAAAAAGAAATTAAATTAAAAATGGTACTGTGAATGACTACGCGTATTGCCATTTGCTAAACAATTTAAATTAAATACAAAATTAAGCAGTGAATGGGAATGATAGTTTATTTTAAGGTTAAATTTAATATCTATGTATGAGTAAGTGAGAAGCACTTATGTTTGCACAATATGGGAACCAACGTGACAGGTATATAATTTTTTTTTCCTTTTAGTTTTTGCTAATTTTTTCATTAGAGCATGAACAAAAATATAATATTTTAATAAGCTTAAATAAAAGTTTTAATATTTTATATTATCAGGTCCGGTTCCAAATAAATGTCAGTATTGCTATTTGCTTACCAATAAATCCAAGTTGACAGAAATCCAACACGAACCAAGATTCTTTCCTCGTTGTTTTTTCCAAAGCGTAACTTTTCATCGTTGTTATGAAATTTCTTTTCGCCAGAATATCGTCTTCCAGTTGAACATAAAACGTGGCTTTTGGTTGTGCATACGTCATCAAATAAGCAAAATCAAGATTCTGCTTGGTGCGCCACCTGACCCTCTCCATGGGGTCATCCAACGTGATCCTCAGAGCGTCCATGTTGGGGTAGTAAGACCCATGGGGTGATAGTACCTCGATCAACCCTGACATCACTTGTCGTGTGAAACGTAGCTCTATTTGTTTGGATACTAGCAGCACATATTCAATGTCCGTTTCTGCTACGAACACGATGATGATACTGTCAGCGGCTTCTTCATCTGTCATGGCGTCTATTAGGTTCTGCAAGGTTGTCATCAAGTAACTCTGTTTATCCCTTTTGACAGTTGGTACGCCTGAGGAATAGTAATCAGTGAACGTTATACAAATACTCTCACTGACTAAACTGGTTTTGTTACCAGATATGCTAATCGCTAATGGCTAACGTTACAACGTTGGAATGTTCGAACTACTGGAACTATCATATAATAAAATTATGAATTAGCTATGAATTTCAAAACTAATGCATAGAGTAGACTCCCGGTTAATGTCGAACACATATTGTAGAACAATTTTAATTAAATATATGCATGTGTACAGAGATATAACTGATTTCGCCGGTAGGCAATTGTGACTAGATAGAATCTGCGTCGCTGGAACACAATGGAAGGCATTAGGCCTGTCGCACACTGTAAACGTATTTAAGCGAATTACGGCCGGACGTATACGCGCTACTACGCTTTACCTATTCGAACCCTGTAAATGTAATAAACCCTCGCACACTGCAAGCGTTACGTAGTTCTCACGCTGTAGCTGTATATCAGGGAATTTAACAAAGCGTATACATGCTACAACGCTAATTTTATCAGAACCTTGTAAATGCAATCGGCCGTCTCAGACTGGAAGGGATATGGAAGTCTCTGGAATGCAATAGTCTCTTTCATAACAGTGGTGTATCGATAAAAATTAAAGTAAAAGTTTGCTCTCTTGATAAATTATGTTAGTGTAAAACAACTCCAATACACCCTACAGTACACAAGTTTGACTTTGCGTACTGTCGTATAGATACGTGATATTTATGTATTGTGACACAACTCATGGAAAGAACACAAGAGTCGGCTTGCTTTGAGAGTTCTAGCCGCGCAACCAAGTCGCCGATTTACGCCTGAATTCGCCATCGCTTAAATACGGTTGCAGTGTGCGACGGGAATTACACCTATGTGTATACGAGCATGTCATAAGGAATCAAAGAAAGTAAAAGAATCGCTAATCCCTAATCCCGGATCTTTACAAGAAATTTTACTATTTAAGGGCCACCCATAAATTACGTCACACGCGAAATGGGGGCGAAGGGCACATGCAGCATGAAATATATAACAAAAAGATTTAAATTAAAAAAAGCAATTTAGTGAAGAAATATAATTTCGGAACTAACCTAGGGCTACCGAAACTCCTGTCCTCCCTTTCGACAACAAGTAAGCGGGCTTCAGACTCATCGGATCGTCCAGCAAGTGCGGCAGAAAGTGATACGTCGTGGGAAACCTCAAGTTATTGTACACATTTAGTCCACTCTTGAAACCCGTCATATTCCTCATCATTGATTTCGCTTCATTACTCAATGAGTCCAGTATTGAGTTCTGCGCCAGTGCTGACATGTTTTCCGATTGTCCGAGGTGTTGAGATAACAGCGCTACGTCTTCCTGTCTGGACCGGTACATCGACTCTAAATATTGTAAACGTACTTGAAGTTCTGCCAATCGCTGAGCCAAGTTCTGTTCGGCTGTTAAATCTGCAACAGAAAGTTTAGTGTTAAGGCCCATTCTCTTTCATTGTTTTTAGTTTTAATTTAAAGTTTTAATATTAAATGAGTACTAGAAATGGACAGGTGCATGCCGGGATATATGGTAATGGAAGAATTAAAAAGGGACAAGATAAGAATAGACGCAGGAAGGGGTTTAAATGAGTTAAGGAGATTAAAATGAGTAACGCTGAAGGAAAAATCATAAGAAAAATTAGGGAGGAGAATAGAAAGGAGGGTGGAGGAGGAGGAGGCACGAAAAAGAGAAACGAGTATTTTGAAAGGAATGAAATGGCGACAGAGGAAGCAGAGAGAAGAAGAGAAAAAGGCACAAGTGTGGAAGAGGAGCTAAGGAAAAGAGACAGGGAGATATAACAACAGGAAATAATGGAAAACATTGAGAAGAGCAATTACAACACAAGATATAAAAGAATATAGAATACTTAAGAGAAAAAGACATGAGAAGGATTGCCAGATTTAGATTGGGAAACGAGGAGAAATGAAACAGATACCGGGCAAATAGCGAGGAAAGGATGTGCAGGATGTGCGGAATGGAGATAGAAACGCTGGAGCACATTACATTTTCATGTGAGAAAAAGGTTATTAAAGGGAAGGCAGAGTGAAGGGAAGAGGAGGATGGCGGAGATAGAGAAGAGGAGCGAGGAAAGAGAAGGAATGGCAGAGTAGAAACAGGAGGGAGAGTAGCCAGAGGAGCGAAGCAGTAGCAGTACCAGTTTTGTTTTTACTTTTATAAAGGATATTTGTTTTTCTTTTGGAAGGAGTGAGAATGTTTAGATTTAATAAGGATCAAAATTGAATTAAGCATAATGATATGTAAATAAATGAGTTAAGGCACAAGAATGTAGCGCCAAATGACAAAAACAATAAATAAAATAATATAATAATAACCTTAAATGTAATTTTGAACTTGTGAAATCATAATTACTTTTTATTAAAATAAATTCTTGTAATTAATTTCATTTCTTTATATTTCATAAGCTGGAAGTTACATTATGGGTTAAAACCTTAAATTAACACTAAAACTCAGTAAGTGGAAATGGTGTTTTAAAGATGAAAACTGAACTAGTGACTTAAAATTTATTATATCTTCTTTAACAAATATTACTTTAACAATGTACATGTGAAATTATGTTTTAGAGGTCCATTTTTTAATTATTGATAGAGAGAAATGTTAATAAATGTATATTAGCGTTTTTATTTTAATAAATATCTAAATGTTGACGAAGATATGGCAATTAATAATTTGAATTGTAGTTTTAACGTTACAGATGTCGGCCATATTTATGACGTAACATGTCGCACTATTAAAGGATAGGTTAGTTATTTGGTATATGTATAATAGTTCTGTGTTAAGGTGAAACGATACTTGGCCATTTCTGATTCGTGAAATATAGATGGCGATACTATACAACAGGTTAAATATTATCAAAAAAAACCATGTTTTTTTATGTTTAAATCGTTTTATATAAGTAACTATAAACGCGAATCAAAATCTAAAAACGATATATACATATTTAAAAATAGTTCATAATATTACCTATTTTTAAATACGTATGTAAAAGGAAATTTGGAACCACTGGAAAATTGAAACGCATATTCTTGAATGCAATTATAAAAATATTAACAGAAAATAGAAATTTGATTTTCAACACACTATATGTAACTAAATAATTGACCAACTAATTAATGATCTTTTTATAAACAAAGCTTGAACATTTATCTGACTTCTAACGTTTATATGGTTTAAATAGCTCAATCGTGTGCAAAGTTATTAACGTTTTAATATTTGAAAACATGGAGTGTTAGTATAAAGTTGCAAATCGATTGTCATTTTAGTACACTGTTGTTATCTATATCTAACTATATAAACATGAAGTAATCTTTCACCTTAAGTATGCTATATCTTTTACGCTTTATTGTATAAAAGAGATGGCAACTTAGCGGATGTGGCGTTACAGAAATAACAGGAAACCGAGTTATTAAAAAATAACTATGTAACGATAAAGTAATTTTATCAATATATTGCACAGTTTTATAGAAAATAAGACATGGTGCAGATGCCCATTAATTTTCAGCACACCCTGTTTCCATATCAACCGTTATATAATATTATGCGACACCCACTTCAAAAAATCTTTCCGCCACCCACCTCACACCCCTCGCTGCCTCCCAACTCATTCATAAATCACGCGTCGCACATCCTAACATTTTTAGATTCTATCAGTTGTCTTCTATTCTGTGTTTCAATTATCGCAGCATCTCGTGACGTCATCAGTATCTCCGCTAAACAATCTGACCTAGTATCGGATCAGGCATTCAATGTTCACTGGTTCAGTGTTTGGTGCGAAACAATTACGCCCGAGCATCATTTTAAAAGCTAACGAAATCTTCTTTCAGTTTTGTGCTGTGCGAAGCGCAAAATATATAAAGAAATAATTTTTTGGTTTATGTGTTTATTTATATAGTTTTTACTGTAAAAATAAAGAATTGCTTCATCACATTTTAATAGCTAAGTGTGTCTGGCTTTCAGCGATTTAAAAAAAAATGGATGCAGTTATATTCGTTAAGTATGGTACACATACATGCGACATCCAATTGGAAGTTGTACAGCACGTCCACACTAGTGCGACATGCAACTTAATACGTCAGGAGCTTTCATATTTCGAACGAATTTCTTCAACCTGCTTTAGAAAAAAAAATATTTACAAAAAAAAAGTAATAAAACAAGGTCTCTGTTTAAGTTCAAAGGTCTATTTCATTTGTCCAATTAAACACTATTTTCAATTATTTTTATTTATTTACTAAACACAACTAAAAAAAACGTCAACGCACAATGAGATTATACAAGAGACTGAGTAGGTCAAAACCGTAATTTCTTTAGATGTTCCGACTTAGGATTGAAGCATTTTTGTTTCATACAAATACTACCTAGAATTTTTAAAAATAGCATAAGTAAGGGTTTTATTAGGCCGTCCACACACGGGTCGACTGATTGCAAACTCGAAGTTTCCAACGAAAACGAAAAACGAACCATGTCGAGCCGTGTTTCGTGACTCTATAGAATTTTTAACAATAACATAATAGGGGATTTTTCTGTGTCATATTGTGAGGTGTTTGTATGCATGTATGTATTTAAATACTTTTGAAAAGTATGTGTGGATATCTCTGCTCATGATATCACCATCAAAAGCATGCAACGTAATTGCCCTGCGACCTAGAAACACAGTCGCTCAAAACCTATTTCAAATCAGTTTTGTTTCATTCGTGTCGTGTGCGTTCTCTCACTCACGACACAGTTTCATTCTCATTCGGGGCTCGCGTTTGCAATCAGTCGACCCATGTACAACACATTTAGTACACTCATGTTTAAATAATGTCAACTTATGAATGAAAATATATAAATGTGGGATGTCGCACCAATCTATACATACTTTATACTCTAAAATAAAGAACTGTTTCATTGCATTTTAAATAACTACTAGCTGTCCCGGCCACTCGTTGCTGTGACTAACGTTTTTGTCATATTACATTACATAGCGCCATCTATTGAATATTTACTCAATCTATTTGCTCAATCTAGTCAACAGATGTCGCCATCATCGTCGCCCGATGTCATATGTCATATACAGATAATTAATAGACATTAATTAATAAGATAATAATAAATTGAGATGTAAGCTATCCTATCTTTCAAGTTGGATCAAACTGCACCCAGTGTACAAATTTGATTAAAATCGGTTAAGTAGTTTAGGCGTCCATCGCGGAGGAACAACGTGACACGTAATTTATATATATTAAGATAGTGTGCCCGGCTCCTATGCGACCTTTTTTTAATTCATGGACAATTAAAAAAAAATATTTAGAATCTAGAGAAAATTCTTGATAGAATATGGGGCAACGGGGCGAGCAGCTAGAAGTTTGTTATAAATATATTTATTACATGCAAACTATTTATTTTATTAAAGAAAAAATAAAGGTTAAATAAAAGGTGTAGAACATTAAAAAATCATTTCGTTACCAGCAACATACTCGTTATAATCGCTCACTGATAAGGAAGTTCCAGCGATCACTGATAAGGAGATAATAAAAAAAAACGGTCTCCATTTTTTTAAGATAGTGGCCTGCACGGATGTCACTCGATAGGAAAACTTAGAATTATAATAACAACGTTAAACTTTATCCGAAAACCAAAACTACCGGACATGATGAAAGGAAAGTACCTTGGTCCTGCTACTGGGTTATTTGCACATTCTCCTAAAGGGGGTTTTACACGGTCAATTACGACTCCGATTCCGATAAATAGTCTGTTTAATAAAAGTTGAATATTACTTGTTTTGTATTTCACATTACACATAAGATCCGTGTCTGTCTTGTTGATCCGAATGGGCTTGTGTCCTCATTTTTTAGTGGTCGATTTTTCAATTGTTGATTGAAATTGATGTTAATAAATGTGTACTGGCGTGTCTATTTTATTAAATATCTAAATATTGACGGAGATATAGCAATTAGAAGTATGAATTGTAGCTTTAGCGCTAGAAATGGTCGGCCATATTTGTATGACGTGAAATGCATTTTAACGTCAGTTATTTGTTGAGTAGGTCAGTGCTGTGATAATGTTCTGTAGCTGTTGGTAGTCAAATAATCAAGTCAAATCAAAGAATAATAAGTTTTTATTTTATTTAACCCTGTTAAAGGCAGACGTAGTATTGAAATTTTATTGTTCCTTGACATAGCTGTAAATAATATTTGATATTTTGATATATAAATACATATAGCAGAGATTTATGAGGTGCAAGGTTGGTAACCTTACACAAGGATTGTGATGTCACATGCACTTGGAATTTGTATAACGTTGAATCCCTTTAATAATTAAAGAGACAAAATGACTTTTTTAATTGTTAATATCTCTTAACATATAAGGAGTTATTAAAAAATAATTGAACATTTGAGGTTCTAGTAACCCACTTTATCAATATATAGTACACTTTTATAGAAATTAAGACATAGGACACAAACCCATTGCGATGTCAAAGAGTACTGGTGTTTGACATTAAGTATCTTTAATATTTATCTTTGTCAATAAGTCTATATTGCGGCTATGTTACGTAATGCGTATTGTGCTGGTTGGCAATACCGCAATGCACGTTTGATGTATATAAAAATGATGAGTCCACGTGAGGTTTTGTTGTTAGTTTTTATTTACTTAATGTTGTAGCAGCATGTAACAATGCTAGCTAAAATTAAGAATGAATACAGCGGAAGGAATAAGAGTGATGAATGATGGTTGAAACTTAAACTAAGAAGCATGTTGTTTGAAATTTAGACTAAGGCCGTCCGCACACGACGCGACTGGTTGCAAACCTTAGCCCGAATCTGCCCGAAGCGAATGTGATTACAACTATGTTGTTAATAAGAGATCGAAAGTGTATGCGAGTGAGATAAAACACGAGGAAAGGCATACGAGTCGACTGAATGCAAACTAAACGCGAAACGAAGTTTTCAACGAAATCCAGCACGAGCCATGTCGAGCCGCGTATCGTGATTTTATAGAATTTTTAACAATAGTAAAACAGGGGATTCTATTGTGTTATATTTGATTTTATGTATGTATTTAAATACTTTTCAATAGTATTCGTAAACATCTCTATGATGAAACCAGCAATGCCCTGCGACCGAGAAATCTAGTCGCTGAATATATGCTCAAAACCAGTTTAGTTTCATTAGTGCCGTGTGTTTTATCTCACTCGTAAACACGTTTGTTCTTTTACTAACAACACAGCTGTAGTGACATTCGGTTCGTGCAGATTCGGGGCTAAGGTTTGCAACCAGTCGCCTCGTGTGCGGATGCCCTAAGAATGATGTAAATTGAAATACAGTTTTTTGTAAGTAAAAACTATAGGCAATAAAAATAAGGAAATTTGCAATAAAAACTAGGAGTAGGGAAAAGGATATGTGGGCGTTAACAAATATAATGGTACCCAGTAAACATTTTGGAGTAAATTCTACTTAATTTCTATTACATATCATGAGTTTTTTGTCTGGAACGTTCTATTCAGTCGTTCATAGGAAAGGCCCTTTCTATAACCTACAGAGATCGCAACGACGGTTCACTGCTGAATTAAAAGCGGAGTCGGTTTATGATTTATGACCGGAGTTATAAACTTGACACTAGCAGGGATGGCAGGGGTATAAAACTTAATGGAATTCTACTTTTTAGAGTATGCAAAATATAAATATTTAAATGAAGAAATAAATAGATGTAATCTTTAGTACGGATCGTGATTTTTTTAATGAATATTATTCATCTTCAACAATATTCGTTATATTAGTTTTTTACATTGTTTTGGTGATTCAAAAATCCACGATCGGCAGGTCTGCGTTAGGCTTAAAATCTCTGTCTTAGCATCGCTGCTTAAAGTATTCGTTTAAACACATTATATTCAGAGATTGAGGGAGGCAGCGTGTGCCTATTACCATTAAAGAAATATTTGTTGAAAAAGGATAGCATATACTTTAAACATACTGAACTGAACGAAATACTATACAAGTATACAAGTGTAACGGTGAAAAATATATTTTACTTGTCTAATCGCATCTCGTTTCTCTCTCACTTTGGAATGAAAATGAACTAAACAAATATATATCCTAGTGTGAAAGAAACAACTGCTACTTAATGAATGATGTTGGAAAAAGAAAGAATATTATTATGAAAAAATTCTAACAACTAACACAAAATCTGTGACAGGTAGAGAACTTGTAAAGCGTTAGAATTAAATTGTACGAGTGACTCGAACGTCACTAAATAGGGCACTTCACCAAATTGTTTACTGGGTAGTAAAGGTCCTTAAAAGAACAAATAACACTAGTCTGTTGAAAATCCAACAAATAATTATAGATAACAAGAGTCATCAGACCTGAATAAAAATCTTGTCTTGTGTTGTAGCAATATTATGGCTGTAATGTCATGTATATTTTGCATGTGCAGCACAGACTATGTGCAGTGACAAACGTATTGACTACGTTGATCAAATATTGCAAGTGAAGTCATGAATCAACAGTCCTAGTTCTGACTAGCGTTGTTGATTTAATTGCGGTAATTTCAAACACTTTGCACAATATCGGATCAAACAGTGTGGTCTTCCCATACCGTTTGATCCGATTCAAGATCCGTCTGCTTTGCGACTCCACTGTCAAATTGTGAAACCGTCAAATTGTGAAATTGTGTGTGTGTTTACACGTACGGTAATCGGACTGTTCGTCGGAATCGGAATCATATGTCATAGCGTAACTGGCCACTCATATCAACTTTTCTATGAGCAGACTATTTATCGGAATCGGAATCGGAGTCGCCCCTTTAAACATCCATTTACAGAGTAGATACGTTCCAACGAAATCTGCGAAAAATTAAATGCTACATAAAGGTCAAGTTAAGGATGCATTCCACAACTATAAATAAAACAAAAAAAAGAACTATATCTTGTCCTAAAATCCGTGCAAAAAAAAATAATAATGAAAATCCACAATATATACAAAATATGTTTACAAATTTCATCCATATTTTTATTAAAAGAAGAAATTCTCATTTCTCCATATTTAGTACATAAAAAACATTAAAAATCTAATTAGAAATAACAAGTTTATTTTAACGAGTTTATAGGCGCGCACGTTTATTACCGATTGGACCTACACTACATTCATTAATAACATCATCTGGTATTGCCCTTTTTTTATTACAGGTCGATATACGATATTTTGGAAAATTCATCATAAGTACTTAAAATTAACATGACAACAATTCCAGACAACAAATGAAACCTAATCTTAAACAATTATTCCGAAACAAACATAATTTAATCCTTATTACTAGGTGTGATTAATTGTAACTGACTCTCATAAATTCTGATATCTTTACTGCTTTATTACATTTACAAAACTTAAAATAAAGAAACATTTTTGTAAGACATTGTAAAAATTTGAAATATTTTTAATTAAGGCAAAACAAGTAAAACAAGTATGTTAAACAAATAAATCCTGCTTATTCAAAAGAGAATCACAAATATGTGAACAATGTAACAGCCCATTAACAGTAAAGCAGAGACAAAACTATAATATGTCTTTGGACTATTACTTTATTGACTTTATCAATGAAATTAATTCAATTTCTATATATAAAAACCCATAATACTTCTATATATAAAATACATAATATCTTTAAACTTTAGGGATGTCGATCTGAGATCGATTAATCAAAGAATGGATTTTTTTAATCGATTTTAAACAATGAATCGATCTCAAACACTCGAAAATCGAAATTCGGTTTTTTTTGTAAGATACAATTATTTATTATAAGCTTGGACATGAAATATTGGCAAATATAATTATTTTATTCTATAATAAATAATGTACATGATTTTATTGATTAATCAAAAATCACTCTTCACTTATTCTTTAATTATAAGAAAGGTTTGTATTTTTTGCAAATGTAACATAAATAAAATCGATAAAAGATAGTTTTTTTTTTGGTTAATGTCATTTTTTTTATATAAAATCTCAAAAAGAATCGAAAAATCGATTTTCTAGACTTCGAATTTTTTTTTAATCGATTCTTTAGACTTTGATTTGAATCGATTAAAAAAACGATATTTTTTAAGAAAAATCGCCATTCTTACTATACATTTATTGTTTTAAATGCTAAACTATTGAAAGTTGAAAAAAGGTATTTGTTCTTGGTTGTGAACCGTGTCATTTCGAATCCGTGTAAAACGAGGGCTAGGTTTACTTTTGTAATTTTTAATCTATAAATAAATATTTTTAGTTAATGTATAATAAATAATAAATAAATCTCAGCAAATATATGTAAATAAATTATATTTCTTTAGTTAGTACAAAGTTCGTCTGTCGGTAAAACAGTGACCGTTCAGTGAAAACAAATACTCATGAATGCAAAAGATGTCGCTATAGGAATAACAGCCAACACGGTTGATATTTGGAGTCGATAGAACTCAAATTTTTAGTCAGTTAGTTATGGTTAGTTACTTAAGTGCATATTGTGAGGTTATAATTATAATTAGATTCAAAGGAATTGACAATTTATAGTAAATTTAAATGTCGTTTCTTTAAATTTCAGGTATGATTTAAGTTAAACAATGTAGTTATTAAAATATGTATGTAAATTACCAAAATATACTTTAAATTTCAGAAGCAACACATGAGTTTGTTTAAAATTTACAATTCCTAATAAAACTGGAGACATTGTCTTATATATAAATAAATCGGCTGTCAAGTCTCTTAAATAAAAATGACACAATTTCGTGGGCTTTATATACGGTAGCTCTTCGTTTGAAGACACCAGCGACAGTGCCACACACGGTTTACCTTCGAACGAAACTCGTGACCCTGTCCTTAATGCGGTTTGATAATTTGACATTTGTCAATTATATTTAAAATTAGTAAATAGATAAGTGTTACAGAAATAGAATATAAATAGCAGACAGTCATATAGGCAGTATAGCCAGTGTACATGTCATGTAATCAAGTACAGTCTGTAGAGCAGCCTGTAAGTGGTAAATTGTACTTTTATTGTATGCAGGCAGCAGTCGAAAGAATTTGAGCCAAAAGCATAGTCCGATAGTACAATAAACGCCGAGGGAAAAGAACTAAAATGGAAATGCTAGAAGAACAAGGATGGATAGTCCTAAATGGGAACAAGGAAGAAGATGAAGGAGGAGAATATACCTATGTGGGAGGCAGAGTGGATACAGTAATCGACTACGTGGTGACAACGCTGGGAGGAGGACAGAAGGTAGCAAGAATGAAAGTGGAAGAGAGGGTGGACTCGGATCACCTACCTCTGGTGGTGGATTTGGAAGCGAGGAGAGGGGAAAGAATGGTAGATGAATGGAAAGAAGGCAGCGATTGGACGGAGGAAGGAAGGAAGAAGTTTATGGAGGAATTGGAACGGAGATACGAGGAAAAAGGAGCAACGGAGGAGATAGAGGAAATTGAAGAGAGGATGAAGGAAGCAACCCACGGTAAAAGGTGGAGAATGTCTGATAGAACTGGAGAAAACAAATGGTGGGATAAAGAATGTAAAGAAAGGAAAAAAGAGTTAAAAAGAGAACTAAGAAAGGAAAGAGCCAAGTAAGGAAATAAAAATGGAAGACTGGACGAAACACTTTATGGGAGTACTAGGAGGAAAGAAAAGAAACGAGAGTACAAAGAAGGGGGAAAAAGAGAAGGAGAATGAACTAAAAACACAAAAGCATAGTCCGATAGTAAGTGCAAAGTATTTGATTTTTTACGGAGAATGTACTCTATATAGAGGTCGGCGCTCAAAGTGTTATGAATTGCAACCAAATTGCTAATGACAGCGCCCTCATTGACAAGCATCAGTCTCAATCTGTTATTGAAAAGGAATTCAAACGCAACAGTGTTATTGCGTTGTATTTGGCTGGAAAATCGCAACCAGCCATTGTTAATGAACTCCGACATTTGCATGAAAATAAAATGTTTGTTTATCGGTTTGTGGATTACACGTACAATGATACTGGTAGCATAAAAACGCCATGAAGATGAGCTTCCAAAAACAACAACATCACCAGAAATGGTTCGAAAGGTAAAAGTCAGAATTCAACGTAATCCACGACAAAGCGCAGTTCAATTGGTGAAAAATCTCAATGTGTCTGCTCGTAGCATGAAGCACATATTTGTCGCCATCATCCATATACCGCTGGTTCATATCCGGCTCGAAGTATCCATAGGTCGCTGGTTCATATCCGGCTCGAAGGACCAACTTCGCATGTACGAAATAAAACATGCGAGTAAAATTTAATGAATATTTATTAAATACTCAAACTTAAACTATTTTACACTTTTCTTAAATAACTTAATAGTTTTCTTATACAAAATGGTGGTGTACTCATGACACAGCAAGTAAAAGGAATATGAATGAACATCTGCCTTGCCATATGCCTGTGGCTTCAACTCCAATATTTATAATGTTGCCCTGTGTGTGATTTCTACCAGAGACAACAATTACTTCACAATATTGAAATGTTACCAGAGACACATTTTATGTTCTGTATTGAACATATTAAAAAATGAACTACGATTGAAGCCCTACAAAATACAAAAAGTGCAAGATTTTAACATCTGCACAAAAAATTGGACCTGGGCGGTATTGCCGATTTTGGCTCTACTATTTATCTGAGAAATAAAAACCGAGAAAATTATTAATTGGTTAAAATTACAGTTATGGTCGGAACAGGGAAGAAAAAAAAATATTGAAAATTGACAAAATGGCGTGCTTTTGAAATTGAAATTCTAAAAACTGTTTTTTTTTTACCATAGTTATTTAATGAAAAAAATACGAAATTATTGAAATAAAAAAATGATTCTAGTTCCAACGATAGCTGTTGTGAATAATATATCAATTTTAGACGATTCTAGACAATAATTTTTTTTTTCTATAAAACCATGCCGAAAAAAGTAATTTTGAAATAAATGAGATTAAAATTTTGGCTATAGGGCTATTGATTATGCTAAAACGGCTGTAGAAACGAAACTATTGGCAATATCCTTACAAAAATTAAACAGTATATTCTTAAAAGACTATACTTTCGAAATATCAAAAAAAAAAAAAAAATTGATTTTTTTAAAATTCTAAACCACCTAAATCATCTAAATCCCCTCTTAATTTATTCCTCTACAATATATCAGATTTAATAAAAAAAACTGTAGAACCGTTCTCGAGAGGTACGTTATTTTTTTAAATTTAATTTATTTAACGTCGACCTATTTTCGATGATAAGTCCTATCACCGACGACCTCATACTATGTTGGCAGTACTTATGCTGTCGTGACCTCATACATGTGTGACACACCGCTTCCTAATAAGTTTACGATTGCGTATATAATTAACTTAATTTGATAACAACCAAACACAGAAAATATAACCTTAGTCAGTTATATGTTAAATCGAGGCTTTAAATTTTTCTTTAATTATTAATATCTCGCTTCACAGCTAGTCAAAACATTTGTTATTTTGTATTTAAATGAAAGTGTTCAAAAAATTAAATCAAGTTTTTATTCATAAATATTTATTGTACGCCAGGTCTGTTTCATGTTTATACAGGTTTATTACATTATGTTGTACAATTAAAATAATTTTGGAGTGACGCGAGTATATTTAGCGGCCCGTTTCCGGTCCAAATCGTGCGTTTGCGGTTATAAAACAGAACCTTGAAGTCAAACAGATGTTTTTATGCTATAATTATCTTTATTCCCAGATTAAAACGTTTTTTTGTGTTATCTTCGAGGCTTTTCTTATTCTAATTAAGTTTTCCACCATCTTATAATTAGTTTTAGCAAGACCTGCCATCTGGTGTGTAATTGTAGTACTGTGAACACCCTACACTTCTTAACGTTGTGAATCTTTTTCTTTGTTGGAACACAATACCGAGATTTGTGGATGATGGGATAGACAGCTCCTTCTCCTCCTTCCATTCTCAATACTTCTTAACTCCCACTTACCCACAACTCCGCTTTGTTGAGGAATTTAGTTTAACATTCAACAACAAACTTCTACGGAAATTAATTTCATAACTTAAATAAATAGATTATAATGTCTTACAGGTTGTAGCTCTGCTAAATGTAGCAAATCGTAATTTGTATTAATAAATTAATAAAGTTTTGATTCATTGTAAATTAATGTCGCTTTTAGTAATGGGCTTGTGTCCTATAACTTAATTTCTATAAAAGTGTACTATATATTGATAAAGTGGGTTACTAGAACCTCAATTGATCAATAATTTTTTAATATCCTTATATGTCAGGAGATTTAACAATTAAAAAAGTCATTTTGTCTCTTTAATTATTAAAGGGTAAAACATTCTAAATGCATGTGACCTCACAACCGCTATGTTGCTATCTGTTTTATACAACAGAGCGTAAAAGAGATATATTCCTGACAGAATTCTGACAAGCTTACCGGTTATCACCTTACAGCTCATAAATCTCTGCTATATGTATTTATATATCAAAATATCAAATATTATTTACAGCTAATATTTCTGCCATAACAGGGTTAAATATAATAAAAACTTATCATTCTTTGACTTGACTTGATTATTTCGATTTCCAACAGCTACAAAACATTACCACAGCATTGACCTACTCAACAAATAACTCACGTATATATAATAATGCATTTCACGCCATACAAATGGCCGACATCTCTAGCGCTAAAACTACAATTCAAATTTTTAATTGCTATATCTGTGTCAACATTTAGATATTTAATAAAATAAACACGCCAATACACATTCATTAACATCAATTTCAATCAATAATTGAAAAATTTATCACAAAAAAATGAGGACACAATCCCATTATATGTTTCAATTTTTTTAAATTTATGTTAATGTACAATATATTTAGTTTATTGTGTGTAAATTTGAAGTCGATAAGAGTAAAACTGTCGAAAATATAGAGTTTTAAGATTTTATCTCTCTGGTCTGGTTTCGACTTCGTTTGAAACTTTTAAACGCGTTTTCTCGAACTTAGCCTTTTCAGAGTCGGTGTCCTCTCTTCTAAAATTCTACTGCACCGATTCTTTTGAAATTTAGCACACTCTTTCTTTATATAAATGCCAAAGCTGCTGAGCTTTTTTTTTAGTTTAACGTGTCTTAAAATCACAAAGTTCCTGATTTTTTTCATAAAAAATCGGTATTTTGATTTCTACTAAGTGCTGTAAAAAATTTAAACATCAATAAAAAAAAAACTCGACAGGGTTACTTGCGGAAACTTATCAACTAATGAAATCATTTTGGTTTTTCGATTTCGTAAAATGCAGTAATGAGTTATGAGGGACACCGCAATGTAACTTTTGTTTGTGACGTCTGCGAAAATTCGCTGTCAATAATTCATTTCTTGATAATTATTTATGATAATATCACAAAGTATCCTTTATATGTCATTTTATCATGTGGTAATTATAGAAATAATTATATATTAACTGTGTCGTCAAAAAACATTATCGAAAATATGCTTTTTTGTATCGATTTGACATTAAACAAAATAACTGGGCACTGGAATAATGTTGTGATCCAGACCACATCATTTTTGGACGTAGTAGTATGGAAAGCTGCTGAAGCAACCTCTACAGACCTATAATTGAAAGTGGTTTGGCTTTGCCAACAAATCCACAGGCGCTAATAATAAATCCGATTTGGTTCTTATGTCTTGCCACCGATAGGATCTGGCACGTGGCTGGCAACAAAGTGTAAAAGATTTGATTTGAGAGAAGGAATGAAATAAAATCACTGGAGATGAAGTTATGAGAGCAGGAATTGGGTAGCTGTCACGACAGTCACGGTACAGTATGTGGCAGTGCAGAATACTGATGACAGCAACTCACAAATATGTAGCTGCAGCAATGTCAAAGTAAACACTATATAAAGTTTGCATGTTATTTTGGTTGAGTTGCAATAGTCATTGAATATATTTTATCTTCATTTGCGATAAAATTATTCGAGCATAGTTTGCATTGATAACAGAACACTTCAACTCGTATCGACTAACCAGTAGCTTGGAACTGATTCGCTCATTCGTAAATATTAACACATTCATCGCCAAAACACAGAAATATATGCAGTCTTTACGTCACTGGAATATTACGTAGTAAAACAAAAGTAAAACTTTAAATAGACGTCCCAGAAATCGACGTCAAACCGGAAGTGAGTCATAGGCCAAGTCATAATAGTTATCAGAAAAATATTTAAAAAAATCTAAATTGAATATTTTAAAAATTATTGACATTTAAAAAAAATCGAGAAAATCTGCACCCTGTGACAGTCACTTCTTCACTTCTGTTGCTACAAATCTTAAATTTAAAAAAAAATGTTATGTGATCCTGAATAATGTTTCTGTAAACTCTTGCCTAAAATGGAAATGAAACTTCTCCAGCTTGGAAGAAATTGTCACTTTTTGTCCAACCAAATATTAATTCTTCGTTCAACTTTGAGTGACTGTACTGAAAAAATGTACTACGCGAGTTTGGTAAGTAACATTAAAAGTTGGCGCATTTAATAAGGATTCCAAAATGATATGACACTTGCTAAAATATTTCTTAAATTTAGGATAATTTCTTCTATAGCAAAGTAACCCAGATTTGAACCAATTTTTCTTACTAACTTAAAAATGATTATAGTGTACCTAAAGCTTTTCTAAAGGTCGTAACTTTATGATTCTAGTTACGAAGAGTGAGCGAGACAGATAGTGACGCTAACGTAACAGAGGCAGAGAAAGTCGTTTTACGAAGTGTGAGCGAGACAGATAATTTAATAGTCGGATGAGTCGAAAAAGATGGTTACATTAATATGCATAACTTACACGAGTGACACGTAGTGTTTCATTTTAGTGTGTGCCAACGGCCAACACATATATTGTTGGGTTATTATAAAATTAGATAGAAAGGAATTGACAATTTAAATAATAAATTTTTAATCCGTTTCTATGATTTCAGGTAGGATAGTATGATTTAAGTTAAACAATGTAATTATTATGATTTGTATGTAAATTACTAAAATAAAAGTCTTTGATGTCAGAAGCAACACATAAGTTTGATTAAAAAATTACAATTTCTAATAAAACGACATTTCTAGTTAAAATCAAGAAAAAATGGAAAACAACGATTTAAATTTCTTGTATTAGGGTCAACGGACGAAAAAGCAAATGTGATATGCATAATCTCTATTGAGACACCGGATGGACGTCATTTTGAGGTCCCAGATGAGTCCCTGAGGCCCACAGCACACTGCTATACCCTCCACCATATTAATCCGACACTAAACGGGAGTTAAATTTAAATATTCCTAATCCTCCAAAATCCGATTTCATAGAAATAGTTAATTATTTCTAAACCACCGTGTATTTAAATCTATTTGATAATATGATTATCGGAATAACTTATTTCGGAACACCCATTTTACAAATACAACACTAATAATATGTATTTAAAAGTAAACAATTTTCTGAGTAACGGCACCGGGAGAGCCCTTTTCATAACTGCCGTTACTTCGTGGACATGAAGATGCAACATGGAACATGCAACATGCAAAATGCAACGTGGAAGATGAGACTGTGAGAGCCAGGGTAATTGAAGATTCCTGGCTAATTAAAATCTAATTAACCGTGACAGTTAGGTTTATTTTTATTTAATTTAATTAGAAAAGAACTTGTAATTTGAATTAAAAAAGATGGGAGAATCCAAGTACATAATAATCAACAGTGCTGAATGATAATGCGCAAATGATTCGCGTAGTGTGAAGGTACGCGTCCACTTGTCAGCATGGAAGTAATAGAAACGCATCGTATGAATCGAATAGCGAAGTCAGAGGTGTACCTTCATACACCCTCTGTAATAAACCGAAATGACAATGTAAGGCAAAGAACACGTTGCGCAATCTCTTAGTTTTTTGTGATTATATTCTGTGAACCTTCGTTAAGGAGGTACAGGACGTTAACGTAAATGATGAAAACGTTGTGAAATTTGGAGGGTCGATACAAATAGTTAAAATACATGCTGTCTCAAAATTTTAGAGATCTAGGGCTAATAGTTTTCTTTTTATGCATGATTAAAAATAGTCATTTTCCATACAAATCATAATTTTTAGCTCGATTTCACCACATAATTTAACTTTTAACTATTAAAAAATGGTGACACGGCTTTCAAAAACTAGGTGTATATAAAAGAATCTTTTCTGTAACTATTGCAAAAAGAAAATTATCAAAAGGATACCTATATACGAAAATATTTAAATAAAACCAGTAAGAAACAGTAAGTGTAGGTTATAAGCCGACAACGTTGCAAATGCCAATTTGAGCGGGAAATTCAAAATCGGAATAAATGTTACATAAAATATAACAATTTATCAAAGAACCAAATCACGCATGCGTCAACACACGTAAATTTACAGCGTTGCCAAATTTATTATTCCTTTTTCAAAATATTTAATTTGAATTTAAATAGAATTAATATAAATTTGATATTAATTATAGGTAATTTTTCATTTATTAAACTATTATATGCATAAAAAAATCATTTTACCAAGCAAAAAGCAGTTTAATAGGGAATTGAAAAATTGATTTTCAAAGTACAGTCCCAATATTTGCTCGTCCCTCATGTACTTCGTATTTTGCATTTCGTATTACCGAGAGATAAACTTTTTGCATTGACTGATTTTTCATATCATTATCTTCAGTATAAACGAAAATACAACACATATAGTGACAGCTGTTTTTGTGTGTCGGTCGAAAAATGTATAAAGAACAAATAATGAATATTAAATTATGTTTAAGAACGGTAAATCAGCTACAGAAACGCATAAAATGTTTACAATTGCTTATGGTGATATAATTATTTATTCAAAACACAAGTTTTTCAGTGGTATCAAAAATTCACAAATATTAGAAAAGATGGTAATCATGATAAACATTCAGGTCAACCATGTGAAGGAAGCAATTACTAAATAAAACATTGGAAAAGTAATTGATTAGTAAAAGTTTGCAAGGAACTTATGTGAGATTCATGGAAATGGAACTAGGTATATCTCAAACAATAATTCATCGCATTTTAAATAAATAAATTGGTCTACGGAAATTGAATTTGAGGTTTGTTCCACATCAATGATAACGATCAGAAATTGTACCAAATTGAGCATTGCCAAAACATCATTTGCTCGACGTAATGATAACTTTTCAAGATCGATCGTGACTGGTGACAAGACATGGTGCTTTCAATATGAGCTAAAAACTAGTGGTAGGTCACCAGATGAAAATAATCCGAAACAATCTCATTTAATGAAGTCAAAATTCAATACAATGCTGATTTTTCTTTACGATTTCAAAGGAATTATCAATAAATAGTTTCTTCCAAGTGCTTCAACAGGTAATGCTAAGTATAACCTTAGTGTAATTAAGCGATTGTTAAGTGGAATTCCTCGTATTCGTCCTGAATATCGAGAACCAGAATGTTTGCATTTACTGCATGATAGGGCATCAGTACATATTTCAAGTATAATCACTTTTTGCACCTTATAAGCACCTTTAGCACCTTATAACTATTTTCTATTCCCCAAAATTCATGTGGCTATGAAAGGAAGTCGTCAAGCATCAGTTTAGGACATCCAAGAGCCGACGACCATCGTTCTCAACAGCTGTCATATATGAGCGAGAAAATAATTTTCAATTTAAGGGCTCAAATTTTTTTACGTGTAGATTCCTACTCAAAGAATATATTGTTAAAATTTCAGGGTAGGTAACCGTTCATATTTTAAAGAAATTAATTGTTGAAAATTGACATAAAATACATTGCTCTTATGGAGAAATGGGTACATGTGATCATAAATCAATAAATATGAGTATGTTCTGTATTGTGTAGTATAAAAAAAAACTATGCATTAGAAAGGTGAATATTGGCGTAACACGTCAATATTTTAAAAATACCATGTCACCGTTCATCCTGAAAAGAAAATTAGAAATGAAATTCAAATTATGATATTTAATAAATTATTTTTTGCCATATTTGACACTTGGCAACGTCGCACTGCTATAATAAGCGTCAAGGCACGGCAGCGGCAAAAACGGTATATAAAGATTTAAATATAACCTCATTCAGAGCTCTCAAAATAAATATTACGTGATAGTAACAGCAAAAATTAGTTCCAAACACATATTAGCTGAATTATTATCTATTTCTAGTAGTCGTTCTTTGCAAAATAATCCTTTCTTGTCACGCTTTTAAGGTATATATATATATATCCATTTTTAAATGTCAAAAATTTAAATTTATTCAAATGCCACATGGAAAAAAATAAACAAAAAAGCTGTGTTGCCAAACGTAAAATTCACGTCACGTGATAATTTTCTTCCCTTCAACCCGCAAATGCTCAAACCTATCCTCACCCTTCAAAATTCACTATTACACCATGCCCTCGCTCATACATCCTTAATACTAAAAGTAATGTCATGATATTTTTACAGATTTTTAGAGAACATAATAAAAAAAAAACTGAAAAATAGCGCTACGTGTTCTATGGTTTACATAGCCGTTTCAGCCATTGTCAGCATTAGGGTTTCAATACTCGCCGGACCCTGCTCCAATATTTTGGAAAACCGACGGATCCTTGGCCGATTTTCAGGTATTTATCGCAATTCATTTAATATTTAAGTTATTACATAATACATTTACAACCTATCTTGTTTTACTAGCTCTAATATAGTGATATTTAAGACACACCAAAGCATTAAGGGACTTATCCCTCAATGGCGATTTCAATTTGATGTTCAATGTTCATTCGTTATTCGTCGAAGTTGGTTTTACTGTGTTTAGCGTGTCATAAAACTTCTCTAAGTTTAAGATTCGTTTTTTTGTGTTCCTAAATAGAGCAAATTCCTGATTTATGTTTCCAAAATTATCAGCCTCTATCACAACACTCACAGGATTGCATTTTTTAAAATTAAATTTAATTCTTATTCTATTGCTAATTCCTTTCCTTTCCTTTGGCCGATGATGACCAATAACGATTTCTCCTTGTCTGTAGAATTGACTGCCAAGTCCAAAAAACGTCTATTCCTTTATTCTCTTAGTATTTTACTTTGCCATTACAGCAGCAAAAGTATTCGGACTTTTCAGTCGACGTTTCCAGTCGGATCAAATGCGTCCTTGTCAAATAGATTTCAGTATTATTTATTAGTATTTATGAATATTCGAATTACATCCTTATTTTGAAGAGTAACTACAAATTGAAAGCAACCTTTTGCAAAACAAAAATTGCTGCCTACTTAAATTGCACGGTTTGTCCCGTTTCTAACGACGGATTTCGTTCGACATGCTCCTACATGTGACTTGAAAAACGTCCCACATGAAACTATTTAATGTTAGGATAATCTGAGTGTAGTGCAGCAAACCGGGAGGAATGTCATTTCTAAGAACTTGTAGGAAATGAATTAAAAGTTATCTGTCATCCGGTATTGCTGCCAGACCTATCCACTATCCATTACATTTAGATGATAACGGCGTATATGTTTAATGTACTTACAATAAACTAGCAATGATTGGTAAAAATAAGGAGAGAGAGTGGAAGTGGGGGAAAGGGAGAAGGTCTGATGTAGTGTAGTACTATATTGAGTGATGACTAAATAGTAATTTAGAAAACAAATCAAAGCAATAAAAGTCCGTACAAAATGTTACGCTATTGACAACGTACCAGTATATAGTTTCATGTTCTCCATTTCTTCTGTTTTTATTTAAAACAACACATTTGTACTTGTCTAATATTTGAAAAAGAAATCTAATATTTCATTTACATTACCCGAAAAACAGCATAGCATATATATATATATATATATATGGCGTATGGAGCATATATATGGAGAGTGAATAGCCTATATTTCCTAAAGATTAAAAGTGGGTTCAAATGTGTGCTAGAGAGAAAGGTATATGCTCCTATTTGTTCTCTATGCGCATGCGCATGCGCCGAAAGTGACAGCTTTTTTTTCCGACTATAACTATCTTATACTAATTAATAATTTTCTTAGTTTTTATTTTTTAGATAAATAGAAGAGCCAAATCGGCATCATCGACCAGGTCCAATTTTTTGATAGGGTCTACTTCACCGCCATTTTTAAAATAATGGGTTTGTGTCCTATGTCTTAATTTCTTTAAAAGTCTACTATATATTCATAAAGTGGGTTGCTAGAACCTCAAATGTCCAATTATTTTTTAATAACTCCTTTAATGTTAAGAGATATTACCAATTAAAAAAGTAATTTTATCTTTTTAATTATTAAAGGGATTCAACGTTGTACACATTCCTAATGCATGTGACATTACAACCGCAGCCAACCTTACAGCTCATAAATCTCTGCCATGTGTATTTATATATCAAAATATCAAATATTATTTACAGCTATTTCAAGGAACAATATAATTTCAATATTATATCTGCTTTAGCAGGGTTAAATAAAATAAAAAAATATTATTCTTTGATTTGACTTGATTATTTCGACTACCACCATACTACTACCATTACCACAGCACTGACCTACTCAACAAATAACTGACGTATAAATGCATTTCACGTCATACAAATATGACCGACCATTTCTAGCGCTAAAACTACAACTCAAACTTTTAATTGATATATCTCCGTCAACATTTAGATATTTAATAAAATAGACACGCCAATACACATTTATTAACATTAATTTCAATCAACATATAAAAAATAGACCACTAAAAAATGAGGATACAAGCCCATTAACAACTTTTTTTAATTTCAAAAAATATTTTTTGCATGTAGAATAAGTATAGTAATAAGCCTAAAAACTTAAAATATCGATTTTAATTATTTTCAATTTTCAATAATATGCTTTACTGTTAGTGGGCTGTTACATTGTTCACATATTAGTTGTGGTTTTCTTTTGAATAAGTAGGTAAGGGTCAGATTTGTGTGACCTATCATCATGAGTCTACATATTACTACCTAAAATATTTATTTTAGACAATTTGTGTACAAAAATAATAATTATTAGTTATATTAAATGTACTCATAAATTTATTTCAGTATTCAATATTTTTGATTCTCTACTTAAAAAGTTGTTTCAAATAATAGTAAAAAATGCAGGTGTTTTCTTTTGAATAATTTACGACCGGCTCCGGTTTTCCAGCGTGCAAAGTTGCTAATGTAAATGAGGTATATTTTTTGATTTATATTCTTGACTGTTCATGATGTCGTACCCTCAGAATACAAAACGTCACCGTACGTTTATGATTGTTGCGTATACAAGATGATGGATAGAGGGGTTCGTGTGGAGGGGAAAGGAAGAGATATAAAATATGTACTTTCATCTTATTCAACACATGACTGATATCCATTTAAGTGGACACTTTCTCTCATGATAAAGTTTGGTAATGCGAAACAACTCCTATACACCCTATTGACAAGAATCACACTTAGTTTGCTCCACTGTGAGAATAGCCTAAGATATTGAACTACATATTTAGCAAATTCTTATATGTACTTAACATAAGAAAGAATAAACTGATTGCACTTAAAATAAAATTACATTTTGCAGCCATTATCACTGCTATTATTATAAATATAAAAGTTAATAATTCATAATGCATATTTTATGATTGTCATGTCAATTAATAAAACATTTAAATGAATGTCCAATCAATTAAAACCATTATCAGCAATAATGACGATAACAGCATGGCTGCCATGCAGACTATTATTTAGTTGCATTTAGGCCGTTGAACTAAAACCCCCCGGGGGTGGAGGAGGTCATAACTTAAGGCGATACAACACGCACACTGCAAGCGTATTTAAGCGAATTTGAACGGACGTAAACGCGCTACTACGCTTTACCTATCCGAACCCCGTAAATGTAATGAACTCGCACACTGCAAACGATAATGCCGTTCGAATACGGGCGTTACGTAGCTCTCATAGCGGAAGCGTATATCATCGAATTTTAACCAAGCGTATACATAGAAGGAAGCAAACAAATACACTGGAAGGGGATATGAAAGAGAATGCAACAGTCTTTTTCATAACAGTGGTGTATCGATAAAAATTAAAGTAAAAATTTGCAGCCATGATAAATTATGTTACTGCAAAACAACTCCAATACACTAGTTTGACTTGTCGTACGGTCGTGTCAGTACGTGTATGTATGTATTGTGACCAACACATGCAAAGATCAGAGGAGTCTGCTTGCTCTCAGAGTTCTAGTCGCTCTAGTTGACTCAACCAAGCCGCCAATTTACGTCCGAATTCGCCGTCGCTTAAATACGCTTGGATATTGAAACAGGCCTAATACGAGATATAACCTGGTTGCTGAAATCGTAGAAACATAATAAATAAAAAAAATAAATAAGAGAACATACCTGGTCCTGATACTAGAGCAAGAAATGTAAAGGGCACCAAGACGATGATTCCAAGGACGAGGAAGCAGCCCTTTCGACGGAACAGAGTCAGCACGAATGACGTCATACCTAGAAATAAACATATAGAGATTATTACCCAAATTGCTGACGAATTCTGCATGTATTTCATTTCTGTTAATTATTATTGGTGTTTGAAGATTTTTTTTTTTTTTTTTTTTTATTTTACAACGTACATAATTTACAATCTGTCCTCGAAGAACATTAATCAAATTTTGGGAATATATATAAATATGACTTGCCATCCATCGATGACTCACCCTTTGACTTAACCTATTACATTAATATTAAGTACATATGGAACCTATTCTACACCATATTTGGTAGGTCCATTGGATTTTTACGTTTCAGTCGTCTAACCGGTATATGCAGGAAAAGTTGTGCAGCTGATTCATTTGGATGAACTTCTAGTCTTTGTACGTACTTCTTGCTGATATCCTTAATTTCACTTCTTATGTATGGAACCCCAAGATCTTGATGTGTTAACCAGTTTGGAACGAATCGCGGCACGTTAAGGATTTGCTTTAGCAGTTTATTTTGAAACCTTTGTAGGATTTCTATCTTAGAATTGCTGGCACTGCCCCATAACTCTATGCCATATATCCATATTGGCTTCAGTATGACCTTGTATAACAGTAGTTTATTGCTGGTTGATAACTGAGACTTCCAGCCCAGGAGCCAGTACATATCTCTCCTTTTACCTTCTAAAATGTGTTTGAAGATAAACAAAAAGAAATACTCCGTTTCCATCGCCGCTGTAGAATCTTTTAATGCAAAATAAGCCTAGTGCACATGAAGTTGCTAGGTTCAGGGTATCAATTTTTTTTCATTTTTTTCAAATTATTTATATTAATGTAAAACATATTAAGTTTATTGTGTGAAAATTTGAAGTCGATTGGAGTAAAATTGTCGGAGATATAGAGTTTTGTCTTACTTTGAAACTTTTAAACGCGGTTTTCTCACATTTAGTTTTTTCAGAGTCGATGCCTTCCCTAGCTCAAAATCTACTGGACCGATTATTTTGAAATTTTGTACACTCTTCCTTTACATAAATGCAGAGGTAACGCTGTCGAGTTTCTTTTTAAATTTTAACGTATATTAAAATAACAAAGTTTCTGATTTTTTTCATGAAAAATCGGTGTTTTGATTCTAACTGCTGTAAAAAATTGAAAAATCAATAAAACAAAAAAAAAACTCGACAGGGTTACTTGCGGAAACTTATCAATTAATTAAATCATTTTGGATTTTTGATTTCAAATAATCCAGTGATGAGTTATGAGGGACACCGCAATGAAACTTTTTTTGTGATATCTGCGGAGATTTGCTGTCAATGCCACATTTCTTGATATTTATTTATGAAAATTTCACAAAGTATTCCTTAAATATTATTTTATCATGTACTAATTTTAGAAATAATTATATACTAACTGTGTCGTCAAAAAACATTATCGAAAATATGCTATTTTTTATCGTTTTGATTCAGATTTCTTTAAAGTAATATATAATCCAGTAATTAATGGAAGAAATAAGCCAAATAAATTTTTTTGACAAAATGGTGGCTTCTCAAAAAAAAAAGATCGATTTTTGTCCAAAATTTTGGTCGTAAATTGTTTATAAAAAAAAGTATTTATCTGTGAGAAAAAAACCTTCAATTAAATACTAAAAGATATATTTAGGAATCTTGGTCACCGACTTTAAAAATACAGTTTTCAGAATTTTTTTTCAACTTACATAATTTCGAAAATAATCACAGGATTGACTTGAAATTTTCTGTGTTTATACTTAAATATATTTACATTATATTTAGAAAAGAGAATTAGAAAATAAGGAGGGAAGTATAAAGAAGGGGGGGGGGGGGAGGCCCGAAAAAGAGAAAGGAGTATTTTGAAAGAAATGGAATGGCGATCGAGGAGGCAGAGAGGAGAAGAGAAGGAGGCGCAAGTGTGAAAGAGGAGCTAAGGCTTTGGGAAAGTAATATACCTCAGTACTTAATAGAAAAAGACATAAGAAGGACAGCAAGGTTTAGATTGTTAAATGAGGAAAAAGGAAACAGATACTGGGAAAATAGTGAGGAAAGAATGTGTAGAGAGTGCGGAACGCAGGACGAAACACTGGAGCACATTAAGTTTGATTGTAAGGAAAAAGTAGGAAGTGAGATGAATATTGGGCAGCTCTTAAAAGGGGGCAAGGAAGGGAACAGATGGATGGCAGAAATAATTAGAAGAAGGAAGGCTAAAGCTTTTTAAATCTTTTTAATGAATTAAGCACAATGACATGTATATAAATGAGTTAGGGCACAAGAATGTAGTGCCAAATGGCAAAAACATTAAAAAAAATAAAATAATAAAAATATTTACATTACGAAAATGAAATAAAAAATTTAATTGTATATAACCCCTTAATGCGGAAAAAGGAATGAAGAAATCTCGGAATGAATGGAAACTAGCTGAAAACTTGTATAAATCTTTTTTTGTTTTCAAAGGTCATAAAATACAAATAATTCTAAACCTATCAATCCTGATAAAACTAGCGGCGTATAAACATTTCTTTCATTGCTAAGAAACGACGATGTTCAGAAATACTAAGTGCCGGTTTTATGTTTTTTTATTTACTTCGGGGTTATGAAACCCGGAGTTAGTTTAGTTCGGTACTTATTTTTGTATCGGGTTTTATCATCCAAATTTAATCCCGAGTTAGTTAGTAGAGACGTAAACCATATTTTATGAAATTCGAATATTTGTTTACAGTTGTAAACCCATGGGAATGCCAGATTCAGTTTAATTATTGTTTTAAAACATTTTAAAAATGACGGATTTCTCAACTTAGTACAATATTTGTATAATAGCTGATCTTCCTCATCATCTGTTATTGATAATTGATTAAGGTCACTCACAAAATTCATAATAAACAATAATTTAATATTATAACCTAAAATATTATAATAATGATAGCTAAACTGGCTGAGATATCATGATATTTTATCTCTGTTGCACACTTATTCCGGGTTAAATATTTAAACCTTGATTTATGACGGGATATCTTACTCCGCGATTTTAGTTCCGAGTTAGCGTTAATCCTTGATGATAAAACCCATTTTTCGTTTAATTCGGAAGTTAGCTATTTAGTTCGGTAGTAAGACGAACCATAAAACCGGGCCTAAGTGAAATAAAATATTAAATGAAATCAAGACTGATTTAGAACCAGTTAATTAAAACGTGCCTGCAAGATCCTCAACGGGTCGACACTTGTCTTCGTTACACGTATAAAATATTACAACGTTTTCTACAAGTTTTCAGCCTAATACCTTTCATTTCGAGATTAAATCCTTACATAACTGAGTTAATATAATCCACACTGATATATACGTGCCTAACATGGTGTGCACCACACATTTCTTCCGCCTGACCATGACCATCTCCAGCAATATTTAAAACACAACTCGACATGTAGAACACTGCAGAGGTACTAACTACTACAAATTATCTCGTCATTTGCCGAGATGTTATCATTATAATCCTGCCGTTAAATGTAAACATCCAAATAACACAACGATTCATTAACATCGTCGTTAAATATTTGCATTATGTTATTAGGAAGGAGAGGTATGGAGAGCAGGGGGCATAGCCGCCATGTTTATTTCACATATGTATGCCGTTCTTTATTGTTTACCCTTTAATGACTTTTATATCAGTATTCGCTAATTTACTAAATTCTCGTTCTCGTTAGCGCGAACTTTGGACCAGGTTATTCAACTTATACATTTAAATTATATGTTTTGGCAATTAGTAAAACACCTACAAATTAATATTTAATTTGTACACTCAGTAGTTCAGTAATATTCCATTAAAATTAATTTAGATAAGTGTTAGGCACTTTGATTCAACTCTAAAATAAAATACTCTTCATATAGCACATGGGCTGAAAAGTCCCGGGCCTAACACATAGATGACGCTAGTTTTATTGTAGTCACCTTTTTTCAGTTAATACTAACCTTCAAAAGACAGCTTTTAAAATTTCATGATATTCTATTCAGTAGTTTGTGAGTTATTGTGCTAAGAGTGACGCTACTTTTGTTATTTTCAAAACAATGGATCAAAAACAATTTCGTGTTTTAATTTTACACTGCTTCTTGATGGGAAAAAATACCGTTCAAGCGAAGCAATGGCTTGAAAAGTGTTATGGGGACTCCGCTCCATCAGAAACAACAATAAAACGATAAGATAAATAAAGATAAATCGTTCTACAAAAGTGGTATTGAAATGTTAGAGCGGCGCTGGAATGATTGCGTTGCTCTTGATGGAGATTACGCTGATGAATAAAGCTAATTTTGAACCAAAAAAACTGTGTTTTCTTTGTTAGGCCCGGGACTTTTCAGCCCATGTGTTATGAGACTCTTTTTTTTTTTTTTTTATTTTAGAATTTGAGGCGATTTCCATGAAATATGGCCATATTCGCCTGAAGTTAATTTCTTTTAATCAGATTTGGTTTATTATGTTTATATCTGTAAGGAATTAGAGCACTTTTTTAATTTCTTCGGGATTGTCTGAAAGCGTGTCCTTTAGTTCACCACTGATGTTGTGTTGTGTTCTTTGCGTTTGATATTCTGGGCAGGTTATTAGTAGACGATGGACTGTTATTTGCGTCTGACAGTTGCTGTACTGCGGAGCTGTTGTTTTACTGATTAAATGTTGATGCGTCAATCTCGTGTGTCCTGTTCTTAGTCTAAAGATGGCATTTTGGAATTGTCTATTGCTTTGAAAAGAAGTTTCCGACTTTTTTGTATTTTAATTATATAATCTCAATTTGTTGTTACTTATTTGCGTCCAGCACTGGTTTTGAATTTGCCTCATACTCTTTTTATAGCATTCTATTAAATCTAAGTGTAATATATCAGAGACCTATGCTCCTTCTGTAGCAGCCAACTTGGTGGCATCACCTGGTGACTCATTCCCCGATATAAGACAATGGCCAGGTATCCACATCAGTTAAATGGTATTTTCCTTTAAGGGTGGCGGAGGGAGTGAGAGTAAGGTCAAAACGATAAAAAAGAAGCATATTTTCGATAATGATTTTTGACGACACAGTTAATATATAATTATTTATATAATTACAACATGATAAAATGACATTTGAAGAATACTTTGTGAAATTTTCATAAATAAATGTCATTGACAGCGATAAAGGGGCATTGACAGCGAATCTCCGCAGACGTCACAAAAAAGTAACATTGCGGAGCCACTTATAACTCATCACTTGATTTTCTGAAATTGAAAAACCAAAATGATTTCATTAGTTGATAAGTTTCTGCAGGTAACGCTGTCGAGTTTTTTTTAAATTGATTTTTAAATTTTTTACAGCACTTTAAAGTCAAAATACCGATTTCTCATTTTAAAATACGTTAAAATTAAAAAATTTAAAAAAAAACTCGATAGCGTTACCTCGGCATTTATGTAAAGAAAGATTGTGAAAAATTTCAAAAGAATCGGTTCAGTAGATTTTGAGCTAGAGAGGGCACCGTCTCTGAAAAAGCTATGTGTGAGAAACCGCATTTAAAAGTTTCACAGTAACACGAAAGCAGACCAGAGAGGTGAAGACTTAAGACTCTATATCTCCGACATTTTTACTCCACTTGACTTCAAATTTTTTCACAATAAACATAATATGTTGTACAATAATCTTAATATATATATAAATTACGTGTCACGTTGTGTGTTCGCGATGGACTCCTAAACTACTTAACCGATTTTAATCAAATTTGTACACCGGGTGCAGTTTGATCCAACTTGAAAGATAGGATAGCTTACATCTGAATTTATGATTAATTATTATGATTTATTATTAATTATCTGATTTTAAAAGATGGCGACATCTGTTGATAAATAGATTAAGTAAATATTCTGTTGACTAGATTGAGTAAATATTCAATAGATGGCGCTATGTAATGTAATATGACAAAAACGTTAGTCACAGCAACGCGTGGCCGGGACAGCTAGTATAAATAAATAAAAAAAAGTTGCTAACCTTCCCCCCCTTAAATTACATAAATTAAGTTGTATGTTTGTAACGATAGGGTTGATTTTTGTGTTTCTATTATTAGTGATAGCTATTATAGCGCTGTGTGAGTCACTACATATCATAATGTTTTTCTAGTTTTTATTTATAATATACTCTATTGAGAAGCTTATTGCCAAGAGTTCAGCTGTATAATTATTGTTAATATTCATGAGTTTAAATTTAAAACTGTTTTGGTCTGTTATATAAGCGCAACCCTTTGTATCTGGTGTTTTTGATCCACCAGTATATACAATTTGATAATTTTTGTGGTTGTTTTTAATTTCGTTAAACAGTTTGTATATCTCTGGCAGGGCTGGGTTTAGAGGTGAGAAGGCCCTGTGGCAACGAAGGAGCGGAGGCCCCTAATTATTTTCCGAATAAAAGGAACAATTTTTTACGTCAAGTCTTTTCAAAAATTTATTTCTTTTATCTTTATTGTGCGAGTTCTTCTCTTTTGGAGGCCCTCCCTCAAATCCGGGCCTAATCTCTGGTGAAGTGATACTTTTTCTTAAGTTGGCCTGATTATTTATATTATTAACTGAGATTAGATTCCATTGGGGCAATATATTTTGAACAGGTAACTCATCTCTTCATATATGAGACTCTAATACCATAAAAACTGCCAACATAGTACAGGATCACCTCTAACCTCAATACACGTACCAAATATCACGCTTCATTGTCATATTGACAGTGTAGTCTCAGTGGTATTACAGAGTTAGAGGGCGTACCAACACATTAGACAGTGATGCGTGATGCGTGACGTTGCCGATGATATGCCCGTCAGGACGATACCAACCTTCCAATAAAAAAAAACTGTCTGTTATTTATGTCAGACGTGAGCGTGACGTAAGCACAGAGGATTTCGTGGTAACCACCAACTTTGTACAAGAATATACGAGTATATATGTTTGATGTACATATGTATGGATGTATAAAAGAAAACGTCAAATAACATACCTACAGCTTTGAGGGAAACTCTAGCAATGTATTTTCCGCTTTCCAGAACCATCTGGGAAAAAGGTTTTATATCTCAACAATATTTTCAATTATTTGAAGTTGTTCTTTTTATTGTTTTCTTTATATATTTTACTTGTATTATTTATTTTCTAAATAAAAATAGTTTTTCTGTATTTATTCTATAAATATAAATAATAGAAAATGGAAATAGAAAAGTTATAATGGTTTATTTATAAAACTTGTTTGTTGTATTCTTTTATCAGTAGTACCAACTTGAAGACCTTGTTTGGGCGTATGTTGGTGCCCGGGTGTTTCACCGTAAAGAGTCAGAAAGTCTTTGAAATTCGTAAACTCAATATGAATTCAAACATATATTTATTTCATACAAAGTTACACATCGGGGTCGAAAATCCCAACAGAATTACACAATTAAACACTTATCCTAATAATTAATAATAATGAATGTATATGAATGTCTTTATGTATATAATTTAATTATAAAGTGCACTGTTATTTAATAGTTGTTATCTCGTTCAGAGCTGAGTTAAAAAGGGATGATTTTAGTACAATATATTTAACATCTTAAAATAATAAAAAAGAGGGGATGAATCCATAGTACACTTTGTTGACCGGAAATATCTAATAAAAATATTGGTAGTAACAAGAAAAGTAAGGCTGGTTTTACACATCACAAATCAAAATGTTCAGGCGACACTCACTAAAGTACATTTACACTTTTGCCTTAAAAACATGTAAAATTAAGTTATATTATGATTTTATTTTGATGCATGTTTTTGTCCACTCGTACTTTATTGAAAGAGTCGCGGCTTTCGAGATATTTCTTTGAAATACTCCCATATGAAAATATATATCAAAGAATTGTAGTAGTTATAGTTAGATTTCGAAAAAGCACTATTCTTGAATGAGGGCGTACTTTGTGGACGTACAAAAATGGGATACCAATCACCATTCAGAGTGATATGATTCGCATCTAATTGGATTCCGATCAAAATTGTTTGTAGGGTATCTGTCCGTGCATCTGTTTAGTATGATGTATTGGAGTTGTTTCGCTTTCACACACTTTATCATAAAAACAAATATCTGCTTTGTTTATGATTACACCATTATGTTAAAAGAATAGTCGAACAAATTGCAAGCCAGCTTGGATAGAATCGCAGGTTTGAAATAAGCGTATGTAACGCACGCACGCTTCGTCGTTCAAAAATCTAAAATCGCACGTAGTATGTTCCAATGAAGTTTTATCTCCTTTACTGATAGCTTATCATATTGAGCTAGACGTTTTTTGTTCTTAAAACATTTTTGTCTTTAATAAACAAAACACAATCCCATCTGGAGTTGGTAAGATCAAAGAAAAACACGTTCGTTGTTGTTTTTTGTGAACATTTGTCCTTGTCGGTTGTTGTTTATCATGTTTATAATTTTTATGGGACACACAGAAAAATACTAAAAACAAAACCAGTTTGTTCAGTGTGAACAGTATGTTTTCGAAAAACAGAACTGTTTTAAAATAAAACAGAACATGTTTCTGTTTTGTTTTTTGACAATAAAACTGTTTTCAAAACAGTCTCTCTGGTGTTTTTTTGTGTTACTAACGGAATTTCGTGTGTTGCCTCGCTAGAAAGGTTAGAAAAGACACTGTCATACGCCCAAGCTATAATCTACTCGACACATGTACCGTTAAACTTCAATAGCCTCTTCGCCTTCAGTCCATTTCATACTCATACTAACAGCTATAGTTGTTAACAGATAATAATAGTTATATTCTGTTATATCCGTCTAATTGTGTTTTGTTCATGCGAACGTGAATTATGACGTCACTGAATCGTGGTATTGTTCACACAGAATTTTGCGTTTTATTGTAAATGCACGAACGGAATATACCGACCACGCAAAATCTTCAGTCAGATCCCACAGTATGCAGTGTACGGTCTATGAAGTACAGTCACTGTCAGAAATATCACAGGTGTCCAAGGCTACGTTCACTAGGTCGCATTGTATTAAATCTGCTTTGTTCCGTACCGCATGCGTCGAAATGGCAGTGTTGTAGACGGGAATGGTCTGATTGGCCGATTTCATCATTTTTGTGCATATAAACACAATATTCGTTTATTGGACGGTTTGTGTCAGACATTCATTCATTAAAATTAAAAGCGTAGTGCGTGGATAATCGTATTTTCAATGTAGGTGTTATGACCATACGCTAGCCAGCAGACGAGTAAAGATCTAAACAAAGTCAGACGGTGCTTATGCTGCTTCTCTTCTGTCGAGATCAAATGGACGCTGTTATGCATTCATGTGTCAAGCGCCAGATACTGGGATTTGAGAAAATTAACATTCTAGTTTTTCTAATTCAAATTGTTCAGATAAGAATAATTAGAATTATTTTTATCATATAAGCAAGTAAATATTAGAACTATTACAGATATTCATGAATTATTCATTGGAATATCATGAATTTAAAGAATAACTGATAAAATATAAAAAAATATTATTGCAAAATTCAATATGCTTAATTAAATTTGTAAAAATGTTTCAAAGTCTCTTGACACATAAAAGCAAATTAACTTATGGACTATCTATATTAATAAAATAATTTAAGGTTTATACTTCACAAATTAGAATTGGATTTTTATTGGAATTATTCTTTTATTAAATTTATCAACAGTTTTTTTAACGAACTTCTTATCAAAATTACATCAATAGTTTTTAAGTGATATTAATATATTCTAACAATGAAACGGAAGTTATAACAAATTTCTCATCAATAAATTTCTAAATATTAATATGAAAATCGTGAATAAAAATTATTATTTTTTATTTATTTAAGGTAATATTATTTTTTAGTGCTCTTTTTGATTTATTATTACTGATTCTCATCTTCATCATCAGGATCAATGGCGAAGTCTAATGTGTTTCCTAGTCCTTCAATATCATCGATAAAATCAGCTGATTCAGCATCTTTGAGAAAATTGTAAAATTCTTGACAGTCTGGTGGAACTAATTTGAACAATTCATTTAAATCAGAAATTTGTCTAAAATTTGTTTAAATCAGAATGTCCTTTTCGAAGTTAAATAATACGAAACAATGCTTTAGGCGGATGAACCATTTTTGCAAAACGAGAATTCTGCATTGAGATATTGTAATAATAAGTTTAAGCTTTTACATCGAATGCAAATTTTTTTATGACATAGTTCATAAAAAATATTTTTATTTATTGTATTAGAAACAACATTTCGTGCTTAACTCAATTTTTAATATTTTGGCGCTTGACACATGAATGCATAACAGCGTCCAAATATTCTGGTATTTTATTAGTAAGAGGGATACATTTACTGTACAGGTGTGAGACGGACACCTTAATATGTAGTCTGCATAAATCATTCTACCTAAATGACTAGGGCTTCACACGGAGCACGAAACTTTTCTCGTCTCGTCTCTGTTCTCATCTCATAAAACCAAGACGATACGAGACGAGACATTTCTAAAAACTATTGAGACGGTATCGAGACCACATACAACGAGACCCGAGAGTCTCGTTTCTGGTATCGTTGATGTTATATAAAGAAATAAATCGAGAGAAATAAAATACAAAAAAGGTTAGGTCGTACATTTACAAAACATAAAATCTACTAAACATCTGTTAAATATTTTATTTTATAATTTTTTCATTTAAAACATTTTGTAGCTAAAAGAAAGAAATGTGTCAAGGAAAATAAATTTAAATAAAATTTATTTGCAATGCGATTGTTTGAAGACATTTTTGTCTTTAGTTGTCGGAAAAATGTCGTTGAGTGTAGGTGTTAGTAGTGTCAACCTGATAAAAAGGCTGAGATTAGATGAAAGTGATGATGAAATTGAACCAGTTGATCAAATGTGTTTAAAAAAAAATTCTTCTAAGTTTAAATTTTTTTCAAACTTTGATACAAATAATGGTAATAAGCTCAGTGTGTGAAAAATTTAGAACAAAAAAATAATTAGCAGAAATAATATAATACATTACTTTGTTTAGGACTATCTTAGGAGTAAGTTCTCAAAATAACGAGATGTGACGAGACCAAACGAGACCTAGACTAAGAGGTATACCTATTTTTTTCAAAACTAACGAGGACGAGATGTTTGAAACTCTTGCCTTATCACGTCTCGTGTGAAGCCCTGACAAGCGATGACAAGCTACAGTCGTCAAGAATATGACTACACAACCGGCTAAACCGGCAAAAATGTCACTAGAAAAGGATAAGTAAAATAATGTATATATTTTAAGATGTGGCCCCTGTGTTGACTTGATCTGGACGTCACTGTTACATATAATACAATGCTACGGTTAATTATCCTGTATTACTATCAAATCCTCTATAATAATACCATATCATCAAAACTGTTTTATATCGTAGTTTACAGACGGCATCTTATCAGCACGTTTAACGGCCGAGGAGACGATGTGGCGTGGGCGTAACAATACACATATCTTATACACATATACACGCACACACATATATTATGCCATTTACATATTCGCTACCCTTCAAACAAACTATTTCTACTGATTAGTAATAATTCTTCTTCTATCGAATGTGACATGAATTGTGAAGAATGTCTTACCTTCTACAAGACTGTACTATACGGTCTTTCAACAAGGGCTGTCATTTTAAATTTCGCACCATTTTTGAACTGTCAGTATACAACCATCACTGCATATAACTTCGTTCCTTCTTAAAAATCAGTGCACATCCTAATGTGCTATTAACATAATAAAATTCAGTGTGCGCTTGCCTTAAGTGAGTCAACTGAACGTTCGATTGCCTCATTAGTTTAGGTATCCATCCACCACAAATATTCCAGCTGTGTTATGGTAATTCTAACTGTCCATTCCATAGTGTACGAACGAGAAGAGTGAGGGGAAGAGTGGAAGAGAGGTAATACATAAGTACATTAATACAGTTAATGAATTGAAAATAACAAAACCATTACAAGGATCCTCAACTCTTTGCACGCTTCAGTTAACACAAATATGTTCGTTGGAGTACGTTCACATTCGATATTTCTATTCATCACGTACAGCACGTTCAGAACGAAGCGAACAATATGAACCGTACCTATGAAGTACAAAAGTAACTAACATAAATAGTGAAAAAAAAATAAAACAGATAAAATAAAACAGTGCGTTATTTGAAAACCGGTGAATTGTACTACATACTACCTAGGTGGAAGCTTGTTACAAGCTAATGGACTTGTGATCTCATTTTTTAGGGGTACCTTTTTTCCCCGGGTTAAGCGGGCGCCCAAACTAGGCACACATCTGCGACGCGCGTGAGCATACCTTTCTTATTGCGGAATTCTCTTTACTGTAATTACTTTAGCATCATGCAATCTACCTTTAAGGGAGGGGTTAGGGTTTCAGCGTAAAAAAAAACACTTTTTTGCGATTTTTTTTCTCAAGTATAGATTGAGCAATTTTATTCGAACCTTTTCTACATTATTGAGCATACTTTTGACTATGTTGTTTAATTTTATCATGCATCAATATTGAAGCATAAGCCGGTAACAAAGCTTTCTCTAGAAGGTCTTGGGAAAAAGACAATTTGCGGTGTTCACTATAACTCGGCCGGAAATTATTTGAAAATGAAAAACCATTAAAATTTAGTTAAATTATAATCAAATCTTCCCCCCCTCTGATTTTTTCATTTAATGTAATGTAATTTTATATGTAGAAAATGTGTACGAAGTTTGAAATGAATCGGTCAATTAGTTTTTAAATGGCTGTGAACACGGACTTTGAAAAAGTAGTTCTGAGAAAAACGCGTCAGGACTATAGCAATGAATAAACTGTATACCTGATTAACATATAATACGATATAATATACCGGATTAATAAGACAATAACTTCAAGAATATTGTTTAGATCGGCTTAAAATTTTAAGGACATATTCTTGAAATGTTAAACAATAAGATAAAACAAAACAAAAATTGGATTTTTCGAAAGTGAAAACCCTAACCCCTTCCTTAAGAGGCCATAATTTGTAATCTAGAAATTTCATATCAATTTTACGTTTACTATCTAATTATAATTTTGATTTTAAAAGAACTTCTTTTAAAGATGAAAGGCGAAATAAATTATTTAAGCACCACAATTCAAAATGAAATCGTTAATTTGCTTGGTTAGTTAGAGAAAATATTGTTTTAGAAATTAATACAGCTCAATTTCTGGCGTTTATTCTTGATTCAACACAACACCTGTCAAAAATTTACCAACTTTCTGTAGTTTTTCGATACATCTCCAGAGATCTAGCAAAAGAGTGGGGAGTAACAACTGTTTTCAAAAATAAAAGATATCACAAGATGAGAGAATTTCAAACCCGGAATTGTACTGCAAAGTCAATCTATTGCTGTTTAGATATATTAATTTCTCTAACTAAACAAAGTTTTCAGAGCCTCTGTGACCTAAGTAATATGTTCGAAGTATTACAACCGGAGAAACTCTTATCTTTTTCTAACGAAATAATAAAAAAGTATGCCGGAAAACTGTCTGCTAAATACAATAAAGACATGTCTGTTGATCTTTATGAACAATGAATTGCTTTGAAAACATGCTTAAAATCTGAAATTAAGGAAATTTATTCCATTAAGGAACTCATGGAATTATTGCTGATAAAATTCAATAGTCTTGCATTCAGTTTTCCGAAGGTAAAAACACCATGCTTTCTATTCTTGACCCTTTCGGTTACAACTGTAACAGCTGAAAGAAGTTTTTCAAAATTAATACTGAAAAAAAATATTTAAGTGCTTCTATGGGACAGGAAAGGCTATCAGAGTTGTCACTATTGTCTATAGAGGCAGAAAATTTAGTGAAAAAGAAATAAAAGTGAAATCGTCTTCATCATATGAATGATTTAGTAAATAAGTCCGCCGAACAAAAGGCAAGAAAAGTGTATATTTGATTTTAATTGTTTGGCTAGCTTAGTTCCTAGGAGTATTAATTGTAAGTAATAACGTTATACGTTATCGATATCAATATATAATTATTTTAATTCAATGCGAACGTTTTTGTTCCTTTTGTGAAAAAGTTTACCCATCATTTGGACCCTCAATAAATTTTGATACAGGCCCCGTCTAGGGCACGCTACTCCACTGCTTCGTATGTCCAGTAGTAGTATGAAGATAGTAGATTCATACTTCTTGTTTTAAGCATGAGTCAGCGCCGATCTCTCAGAGTTTGACTTATACCTTTACCTCAAAAGTACCTATTCATAGAAGCAAGTTTAAATATTTTACATGTTGCTTAGGGTACTGTTTCATGACGAAGTTTATGTATTTTTTTTAAAATCTTTATAGCGTGTGGCATAAGGTAGAGTCCACAGAAGGGTTCGGCAATAGTAAATGTTAATTAGTGCACAAAACTTATAAAAAAATCAAACATCATCTTTTCACATAGGTGTGTGAGGTTTTTGCGTACATTTTGCATCTGTTGTCTGTAAAAGAGCCCGCTTTCAAGCTAGTAAGTACGCATACGTTCTTAACTACGTATTAAGGTCTAAACACAGTGAGATGTGAACAGACACATATATAAAAATACACAATACACATACCTAGTGAATACTATAATATCATATACCTCAGTACTTAATAGAAAAAGTATAAAAAACATAAGAAGGACAGCAAGGTTTAGATTGGGAAATGAGGAAAAAGGAAACAGATACTGGGAAAGTAGTGAGGAAAGAATGTGTAGAGTGTGCGAAACGGAGGACGAAACACTGGAGCACATTAAATTTGAATGTAAGGAAAAAATAGTGAGCGAAATGAATATTGGCCAGCTATTAAAGGAAGGCAGTGAAGGAAAGAGGTGGATGGCGGAAATAGAAAAAGGAAAGAAAAAACAGGACAATAAATAAGCTCATAGCTGGGTTGCATAAGGAACATGAAGAGAGAGGAAGTACTAAAAGAGGCAGTGAAGGGAAGCAGGAGAAAGAAAGAAGTAGCGAGGAAACAGTTAAACTTCAGTCCTGAAAAATAGAGGATTTGCGGAAAGGAGATAAGGACAAGAGGTGGATGACGGAGATAGAGACAATAACAAAATAGTAAAGGAAGAGAGTCAAGAAGAAATAGTAAAGTAAGAGAGTCAAGAGGAAATAGTAAAGATAGAGCGTTTATGCCTGTAATAGACATAAGTGGAGAAGTGAAAACGAAGAGAGAAGGCAGGAAGGATAGTGAAAAGATAATAGAGGGTTTGTCGAGAGGAGACAAGGAAGGCAAGAGGTGATAGATGAAGATACAGGCAATAAGGAAGGAGAAGCAGGAAACGGCGGTGTGAATAAAGGAGGAGTAGGGGACAGGAAGAGAGAGGATCAAGAAAAGAAGAAACAGAAAGTACTATTCGAAGTAGTAATAGTCTAGAACAGTTTAAGTTTAGTTTTAACTTTGAATTTATATGAAATGCATTAAGAAATATAATAATGTAAATTGTAAAGCCGAAAGGCACACAATTAATATAATAAATAATAATATACAGAAAATATATATGTAGATATGTTATTTGGCGTACCGCGTTGTACGGTAAATATATCCCCTCTGCTAATAAAATACCATAATAAATCTAAAATCTAAAGAAGGGAATTAGCAACATATGTTAAAAAGACCCGGTGCGGTGAAGGTCCATCTCACTGTGTTCAGACCTTTACACTATTTATTCTCATAAGTTTAGCTTTGCTAAACGTAGATCTGATGGCTCTATAATGCTCCGTGATTCATACTTTGAGAGAGCATTTATCGAACTACAGTAATGTTGTTCCATTATTTATTGTTATTTAATAACAAATAAAATTTATGCTGTAAATATTTTTATTTGCGTAAGCAACATGTTATGAAGCGGAACTGAAACAAACCACAATCAAACATTTACGAGAAAGACTTACGTGAAATTATTTCAGAGATTTACAACATTTTCATTAGTAATAGAAATTTTGACAGTTCGAGAGACAAAATTGAGTGTGGAATAATTAGAATTGCCGTTTTTAATAAGAATTGGTAATATAAATTGTTTTTATTTCTTTATGTTTGACAAACTGACACTGAACTTCTTTGAAATATAAATCCTACAACACTTTGACAGATTATGACATTTTGGAGGTTATAATATAATATATATTTCTATAAATTTAGTATTTTTAATTTAGAATCATTGAACCTTGCAAAGTTCTAAATAAACAAAGAAAACGTAAAAGAAATTCTTAACTACGCATATTCCCATATGCTATACAATTTCCGAAATAGTAAGGTCCTCCGCACACGAATCGATTGATTACAAACTAGCCGAGCAACGAAGTTTCGAAGTTTTAACAATAGCAAAAGAGAGAATTTTATTGTGTCGTATTTGTATGAATGTATTTAAATACTTTTGAATAATATTTGTGCACATCTCTGCTCATGATGTCACCATCAAAAGCATGCAACCAAGCATTCTCTGCGACGTAGAAACACAGTCGCCTACAACGTGCTCAAAACCAGTTTGAAATCAGTTTTCTTTCATTCGTGCCGTGTGTTTTCTCTCACTCGTATACACATGCGTTCTCTCACTAACAACACATTTGCATTCTCATTGGGTTCGGGCAGATTCGGGGATAAGGTTTGCAATCAGGCGATTCATGTGCGGACGGCCTAAGTGGAAATGATAGTTTAGTTTCCTATGGTTAGTTTAAGATGTGTAAGCCTGAATTTAGATTATGTTGTTTTATTTTAGTCAGTATAGAAGTTCTATTTAGAGCAACAAAAAGTCAGATGGCAACTGTACACAACACATAGACCTATCTATTTCCAATGTATGCCCGTGTAAATAATTATGAATTATATGAATACGTAAATAGTATTATTAATGGATTAGCATGTCGCTATTTATATGTCGATGTTGAAAACAAGTTTAATAATAGGAAGAAGAATACATTGTAACAAATGGTGACACGACGGAAATAATAACTATACATATGGACAGACACCAGCCTAATTATAGTGCACCGCTATCTAACATGTTTCCCATATTATCACGCTTGAACACACTACAATGTATCCAGCTCTTAGCTTTAAGTATATCTGTATATGCGTAATCCTATTCCACATTACATGTACAGTATTGGAATACAGTATACAGTGGAATAAACAGTGGTGCATAGAGTTTATATATGTGCACATATTTTTGCAGTACAAACGTTGTGTGAATAGCTTAGAGCATATATATATATATATATATGCAGAGAGAATGCTGGACCTGAAAGTGTGTCCAAAATGTGTGCGAGAGAGAAAGGTATATGTTCCTATTTGTTCTCTATTCCCATGCGTCGAAAGTATGCTCTAAGGTGAATAGTTCTATATAAAATGTATGCGCTATTATTTATTCGATAATATTTATACTGCAAAAAAACGTGCAGTAAAATGGCGTGTAAACCCAGGCCTTAGGACAGATTAAAATACTTCGATCGGTAAGGAATTTATAAACTTTTAAGCTGGAAAATTAAGAAACATTCTGGCATTGATAAAGTGATAGGTATTTTAATAATCCAACTGTTTCATCACTCTTCTCTGGATACCGAAAATTCAACTGATATTCTATATTAAATTTTCTTTAAGGTTTACCCGACTAGAACCTTCCAAGGTTTTCAAGGTAAGGTCCTCATGAGACAGATACTTATTAGGAATAGAGGAGCGCTCCTTCCAATATTCAGGGTAAAATTCTACTCGAATAATATACTGATAACAATAACAAATTAAAATAAAATTTGAATAAATAAATATTTAAATATATACTAAATATGCAAATAACTCATTATACAACAGTTGTCAAGGAAACGGAAGAAGTGTCTGGTATGGCTGGTGGAATGCATCTTGAAGAAATCATTAATAACACTTTTAAAAAACACTGTAGGTATAGCGCACATATGGTTCATTATAATGCATTTAATACTATGTATCAGTGCTCCTCAAACTATGGCCCACCAAAGTGTGACTATGAAAATATGACAATTAAAGATAAAAGGCTGTCTCGGTTTATAATCGTTTTATAGATACGATCAGTGCCGAATTTGGAGGTGTGGAGGTCGCTAATTATTTTTCGAATAAAAGGAAAAAATTTTTTCCGTCAAGTCATTCAAAAATTTATTGCTTTGACATCTGTTGTGAGGGCCCCTCTCTTGTGAAGGACCCGGGGCAGTAGCCCCGCCTGCCCTCCCACACATCCGGGTCTGGATACGATATTATGATATATAACGAAAATATGATAATTTTTCCTGAAATTCATTGTTCTTAAGAACAATAGAGTCGAAAAACATAGGTTCAATTGAACCTATGTTTTTCGACTCTACCGACTGTTGATCATCAAAAAACAGTGGTCCTAAGTAGGGATGGCGATCTGAGATCGATTTTTTGAGTCGAAAAAATCGATTTTTTTAATCGATTTTAAACAGTGGATCGATTCCGTGAATCAACCTCAAACACTCGAAAATCGAGATTCGATTCTTTTTTTGTAAGAATACAACTATACAATTATTTGCATTATTTATAATAAGCTTGGACATGAAATATTGGGATTTATAATTATTTTATTCTTTAATAAATAACGCCCATGATTTTATTGATTAATCAAAAATCACCTATGTTTTAATTAAATGAAAGGCTTGTATTTTTTTTACAAATTAATTAAAAATAAAATCTCTAAAAGATCATTTTCTTTTTTTTTAAGATAGTGTCTTTTTCTATATAAAAACTCAAAAGGAATAAAAAATCGATTTTTGAGAATCTATCTTCCAGACTTTGATTTTTTTCTGAATCGATTAAAAAATCGATCTTTTTTAAGAAGAATCGCCATCCCTATCGTCCTAAGTACCATGCCCTAGATTGTAGCTTAATTAGTTATTATTTTTATTGTGATGTTTTCGCCATTAGACACTATATTCTTCCGCCTTAAATCATTAAATTACATATTGTGATTATTTACATACTATCTACTCATTCACACTCCTTCCAAAAGAAACAATAAAAATACAATCAAAACAGATAAATTTAGCGGCTCTAAATTTATCTGTTTTGCTTGTATTTGCTGTCCCGCTGCTTCTCTCTTCCTGCTACTCTCCCTGCAGTGTCTACTCAACCCTTCCTTCTCTTTCGCCATCCACCGCTTCTTTCACTGCATCTCTTTAATAACTGCACAATCTTCTTTTCACTTTTTTCTCTTTACTCGCATGAAATGTTTATCCTCATTATTTTTGCGTATAACAAAAGCATTATAAAAATTACAACAAGTTAATAATAAAAGTTGTATTTACAAAAAAACTATTTACAAAATTTCTGTGAGTCTTATAGTATTCAAGGTAACCAAAATTTAAATAGTGCCACGTTCTAACCTGAAAACTAAAAATTAAATCTAAGCTTAACCTGATTACATGATAAGACAAATTATCCAATGACGAAATAACTAAGTTAAAAGCAAAAAAATACCTTTCCATATAAAATGAAACGATAGCGAAACTTATTATCATAAATTACCATAAAAATTGTCGTTTAAGTAACAGGTAATTAAAAGTATCTCAGTAACGTGTGTTGTAACACTTTCATGGTTTTTTAAATAGAACAATCTGTATCGTACTTGCGCATGGTACCGCGCCACACCGGGTCGTTTACTATTACTTCATACATCGTATATTATGTGCCGTAACTGGTATCAACGCAGCGCGCAATGAGAAATAAGGACACACGGGACCAATCGTAAATCGGGACACTTTTATATAAATCTGAAAAATTTAATTGCTGTAGTGTCTGCCCAGTAAACATTTTGAGGTCGTTTGGGTCGACGTTGCCATCATATTGAAGATGCGTATGATTTTTTGTCATGAAACAATTCAATTTGATTTCACTCGTTCAAGGGAAATGTCAGTGATATGAACTACAAATGATAAAATCACTTTACCTGGCCTCACTACTGTACCCGTATTAAATGAAGTTGTAAAGAAACCATTCAAGAGTAACAGAGTCAGATATATAGTCCAAATCACGATAATTCGGCGGCGACTTATACTTAAAAGAGGTTATAAGAGCTGTATAAATCTATAATATGATAATGAATTTTATCTTATTCGTTTCTATATATATTATAGAAAAATAAGTGAGTCAGTGCTTTTTAATTATATCGGTAGTATGTACCCCACAACTTGTTTTAAGTAAGAGTCGCCGCCGAACTCTTGTAACTTTAACTATATCTTGTTTTTTTATGTCATGTTTTGCTGAAATGAATGTGGAATTTTATCTCTACTATAATAAATATTTTCAAATGTAAAAGAGACAACAACTATATCTCCATTTAAATGTATTATGTTGGAAAGAGAAAAAATATTCTTATGAAAAGATTTTTTTATAGGTGTGAAAATGAATTGATTTTTTTACTGGAACTTCACCTAGTTATGCCATTTCACCAAAATGTTTACTGGGGTAATGTGTGATATATGTAATATTTGTATAGAATGATGTTTTATAGTAAGAATTTATGCAATAATGCACACACTACGTTTCCACCAGGACACATAAATCACAAATTTATTTTATGTTGCAGATGGAAATTCGATCAGTGACACACGTCACATGCGTGTTCGATTATTTCTGCTGTTTTGCAATTATATGAGGTCAAGTAGACGTGCAAGATTATTTGCCGAATTATTTTTAAAAGATGGCAAATATTCGACACGCGATCATTTGTCTAATCTAAATAAATAAGAGTTAGATTATTACTGTTATTTGTTTACTATAGCATAAATAGTTGACAAACGTTGTTATTTATGAGTACTAAATGTTTATACGGGGCATTGTAGGTAATGTTTTATTGTCATAGTCGTCAACGCGTGTATGTACGGTATCTAGAACATGACACAAGCAAATATTTGGGCGCTTTAATCTATTATATTTTACGGATACTAAACCAAAATTAGATACTAATTCATTACTGAAACATCTCCTAATATTGAGTTTTGAGATAATGACGAAAATAATGTTCCACTTGTGCATTCCAGCGGTATTCGACAAGTTCATCTGCATTATAATTTTATTTGGTTTCATTCAAAAGTTATTTGAGTATTGATTCAGATAGAGGATATAATTTAAATATAACTGCAAACATAATTTAACTTTTGAACACTAATATAAACTGGAAGATCATTGTCCCCTGCTCGCTTAATTGCTTTACTGCGATTATTCTGCATACCGTACTTGAGAAATGTCCACCAAACCACATCTCTCTTGATACTCACTTGTTTTATTTAACCAAAGTAAATTTAAGCAAATGGGTCACCACTTTGCAGTCAACTACTCCTCTCCTCACTAACCCCACTCCCACTCACCCCTCCACAACACCAACCGCATTCACACAAAGAAACAAAAGTAATTTCAAACAAATTTTTCATGCATGTAAATTGTTTTAACTTTTTCTTAATTAAAGTGAAATTCCTTTCACTGAATACAAAATCAGCGTCAACTACCGAGCGTCGCGACGCTCTAGCTTGGCGTCCGTCGTCGTCGTTGCGAAGCGACACATAAAAACAAATTAGGGTTAAAAAAGGACGCGCTATAAATTGTTGAATTTGTCAAGCTAAATGCACATGTTTAAATACAACGAAGATATTTACGATTATGGACATGTTATTAGAGGGCCCGCATGCAGGGGCGGATTCGGAATATCTTCGAATGGGAACATAAACAGAATCTGAAGTGACACAAACTTCCTAATTAAAGTTAAAGTAGCAATCATTGTGTTTATTTACATGTTAAAATTAAATAATTTAACACTTTTTTTGGGCGATATTAATATACAGTAGGCCCGCTATAACGCGAGTTCCAACTATGCGAATATATCCAACTATATTACGCCAGCAGTTTTTCTTTTAAATATGCAACAGCACATTGTTAATAATATTTATAACATTAAAGGAGAAAATATATGAAGTTTTATGCATATTTAGAAATCTTATATTTAAGATATTATTTAACAGTATATTCTAGGCCACACCCTCTTAACGTCTAAACTTACTACATCGCATCGACGACACCGTATACTATAACTTATTTATTTACTTTAACGCTTTAATGTGAAGTTGTAATCGTATGCAAAAGTATATCCCGAGAATAAGTACAAAATGTTACGTAAATACGGATTAATATTTTTATTTTGAGACTGTACTCCATACGTATTTTTAGGCGAATTGAACACTGAAGTAAATCGGGTGGGATCATGCAATCACACATATCCGAGTAGAAAAAACACGTAAGGCCGTCTGCACACGGGTCGACTGATTGCAAAATAGCCACGAACGAAGTATAGAGTTTTTAACATTACCATAATAGAGGATTTTATTGAGTCGTATTATGAGGTATTTGTATGTATTTAAATACTTTTGAATAGTATTTGTGCACAACTCTGCTCATGATGTCACCACCAAAAGCATGCAACGTAATGCCGCTGCGACCAAGAAACACAGTCGCTCAAAACCAATATCAAATCAGTTTAGTTTCGTTCGTGTCGTGGGTGTTCTTTCACTCGTATACACGTGCGTTCTCTCACTAACAACACAGTTGCATTCTAATTCGGTTCGGGCAGATTCGGTGGTCGCGGACGGCCTAAGTAGGAATGTACAAGTTAAAAATGTACGGTACTTCTGTAGTATGCATGTATTGTGTAATACGAATACATATATGCTGGATACGGGGTAGTGTGTCCGGACAATAAGGCATAAATTTAATTGTGGAGTCCCGGGATTAGGAATCTGTATCTCTTTTATTTTTCTTTGCTTTTTTGGTATATCCCCGTGCTTAGCAACAGCGTTACTTATTCCTGTTAGGTGCAGTCAGTACTAGCCCGAAATCTTTTGTCTAGTTTTCACATACATATGAGTTTGTACATAAATTTAAAATATTCTTATAACGCCGTCATGTTAAGCGTAACACATCAACCGTTACAAAGAGGGTCTGCTGTACATTAAATTTAAAAGTAGGATTTTTTAAACATGTTAATTCAAGCACACGCGTGTAAACATTTGCATAGAAAACACTACGAAAAAACTACTAACAAAAAATTAAATCTTTTCACTATCAGTCTAAAGTATCATTCCCACTTACTGCTTTAATTTAATTTTGTATTTAATTTAAATTTTTTAGCATATGGCAATACGCGTGGTCATTCACAGCACCATATTTTATTTTATTTATTTTTTAAGATTTCTTAGTTTTTTTAGAACCTTACAAGGTCTAATGTTTTAAATTAAAAATATTAAATTAAGAAAAACTATATTATATTGTGACCTCCAAAATGTGACAATCTGTCAAAATGCAGTAGGATTTACTTTTAAAAGAATTTCTATTACTAATTGTTATTAAAAATAGCAATTTTATTTATTTCACATACAATTTTGTCCAACTGTCAAAATTTATATTACTAAATGCCTACGCACCAACTAAATTAACTAATATAAACTTAAATTAAAACACAAATGTGAAAAGGAATGCTTAAACGAGAACCTGATATAGAGATTACAATATTAAATAAAAGCAGTAAATTAAATATCAAAACAGTAAGTGAGAAAGCGGCTTTACTCTGTTCTTAAATAATTTACACATATTTTGTATCCAAGCCGTAAAAAATTCAATCATGTTAATTCACGTGCGCATTTTTCCGTGCGCTTTTTATAATACATATATTATTTAAAATATGACTACAGATAATCTTTTATGTGCACGAAAAGATCTATAAATTAATATATATGATGGGTATGATTAATGGATTGTTTGCGGGAGCCGTAATTTGGTTACACCCACAAATCTGTGCGTTTAGGGTCGCTGTAGCAACGCACCACAATGTTACGCATGGTAAAACACACACACACACAAATCATTCCTTATTTGTTCGGGGAAGTTTATTACATAGAAAACGTTCTAATGTTTTATTAATTAAGACATAAATATAATACATAATATGTAAGCAAATAAATAAATTAATCGTCTACATTAATTTGCATTCAAGTATGCAAATTTTATGCTTATGTAAATTGTTATACGTACTTTAAAAATACATTCACATTTAGCCGTGTTGTAGCTGGGACAGAGAGTCTTTGCAATATGTATTTCTATGTTGAGATCACATATGCGTGTTCGTGTAAGAATAGATAAAGCGAATATACAAGCTCACAAAGAACATATTCGTGCACATATCATTTTAAAATGTTTATAGAAGTGCTAAGTGAAAATTTGGTACTTGTTTCAAAAATATTCTCCTCATTTCGGGGTAATCCCAGGATGTTTTTTTTTTTTATTTAATTTATTTAACGTCGGCCTATTTCCGATGCTGAGTCCTATCACCGACGACCTCCTTCAATGTTGGCAGTATTTATGGTGTCGTGGCCTCATATATGTGGGCTACACCACTGCCTAATAAGTGTACGATTATGTATGACCATAATCAATATAAGTTCATAATAACCAAACCCAGAAAATATATATCTGGTCCGGGGATCGAACCCGAAGACACAGCAGTCGGCGTCAAGCATCAATGCTCTCGCCCACTGTGTCGTCAATCCCAGGATGTATAAATATTTATTTATTTAATATATAGTATCAGGGCTGTATTTAGAGTTGTGGAGGCCCCTAACTATTTCCGAATAAAAGGAACAATTTTTTTCCACAATTCTTTTAAAGATTTATTTTTTTATCTCTATTGTGGGGGCCACTATCTTGTGGAAGCCCCAGGGAAATAGCCCCGCCTGGCCTTCCTCAAATACGGGTCTGTATAGTATACAACGTATTTGTGAGTTCAGTGGCGAACCAACTCAATATTCTAAAACTTCTTTTTAGCTGTCACTCAAAATCATTTGTATCTGCACCGTATTTCGGGGCGTATGTTCGGGCCATGCGGTACTAGAGATGTGCGCCTTTTTTAGCTACCACATTCTAGTCGCAATTGAACCAACATTTTGGGCGAACTGCCCCTTCCGACTTCCCCTACTCAGATTCTGTATTCGGGCCGGGCTCTTCTTTAGATTTTACGCGATAACTATTTTATCTAGTCTTAATTGACTCCTACATTTATCTAGTTATAATTGACATTTTTTGGGCACTATTTTCGACCGGGCCTCACTCATAGTACATCACTGTTTGGGTTACACAATGATGCATAATCAAGTTGGGATTTATTAACTAACACTCACACATCGATGCAGAGTGCAGACATACATGCATATGCTAGTATTTTGAAATAAGAATAAAATGATCTGTGTTCGTAATTACAATTGCTTACTGATTACATTCGATTAAAGGGTAATGAAACGTAAATGCTAGCGCTAATGTAGCCTCGGTATCTTATTAGTACACACCACAACCAGAAACACACAATCTTATATGTTGAGTAACGTAATTATTAACAAATTAAGGTGAAGACTTTCTTTTTCTACATACCGTATATTTTACAGCAGCATTTTAAAATAAATATAAAAATAGACACTTCAAAATTAAATTAACACAGTAATTCCACAGTTACACACTTTCTGTTTAACACATTTCTAATCCATTCAATTCTATTAACACATACATATTTAACCTATAAAATTAATTTTTGTACTAAAAATAAATGCACATATGTATGTCGAATATTATTTTAAAAATAACAGTTTCTTTTATTAAAAAATGGTCCCTTTGTTTCAATGTTCATCAATGAAATAAAACATACTTCTATTAATTTGTCATTAGTGCATGGATTAATTTAAATATGTTGTCACATATAAAATAAATAAATAACGAGCTGTTCTTTTTAGCATTGCATTCGTCGTGTTTTAAACGCAACCCCGCACTCGATCGAAGTACATTCTACACTGTCTTTTTAAACACAATTTTATAACATACAAACACTCAGTTATTGAAAACTGAACTGAGTTAGTCACATAATGTATACACTACACTGTTCGTTGGATACAAGGAAAAGAATAAGCCTAAGTTGTATGCAAGAATTATACCAAGCTCACTTTTAGCGTTAGCTTTAGGTTCACTCAAACTAGAATCATGTCTGTTTTGTGTATATCGAAAAGAGAAAACCATTTGTTATGGAAAGAGAAAGATATATGTTCAAGTTTATATATAGAAAGAGTTATGCTTGATGGAAATACAGAAGGTATTGTCGTATGTAATTCGTATTTGCAATTTATATATTCGTCAAATTTCATCCATTATAAGCTTTATTTAATATAATATAATAAAAGTTACCAGCTACGTAACAATATTATGTACAAGGTGAGTAAGTGAAACGGCATGATTAAAAAAAATGACAAAAATTAGAGATTAAAGAAAAGTTCATTTAGTGAAACATAAGTGAGATGTTGTGCACTTGACCAACGCTCCGTGGCTTCTAATACTTCCTCCTCTTTAGACGCCCAAGGTCAAGTCTCCCACTCCTATTACCCCTCACCAATCCCGCTAGTAAGATCTAAAATCTGGCCGCTCTATTCTACTACATTTCTATCTATTTTACTACATTTTTAAAAATAATTCTACCTTTTTGTCTATTAACATAATAATGAAACTTCTTAAGTACACCATTTTATGGATTACAGAATCTTAAGAAGACCTTTTTGTGGATTGAACCTTATTTAGACCCTTTTAGATCAAATATTACTAAATTTTGTTTCAGTTAAATATTACTTGAATAGAAGTTAATATCTATGTTTTCTAAAGCCAAGGGTAGATAAAGTTCTGTTACATAATAAAATAATAGTTTGAATTAATACTTACCATTATCAGTGAGCTGCACTTCTGAAGACATTGATGAAATTGCAACTAGATGTAAAAGAAGTATTATTTGTAACTGTAAAGAATAGAAAGAAAAAACTTTTAAATTAAATTAAAATTATTTTATTTAATTATTATAATTATTCGTTATAAATTTAAATAAAACGACAAAAGTGCAATTGTATTATTACTTTAATATTACTTTAATTACTTTAAACAGTTTTGTTTGTATAGCTATATGAGGAACATATAAAACACCTAATGAAAATTAGAACTATCTAACAAAACGATTTCTTAGTCATACCTTATATAAATCAACTATGAAATATGGGCGTAACACCAATGTGCCGGTAACATAGATATCTACAATTTTAGTAAAGTGCTGCCGTCTACTAGCTAATGCAAGAAGTATCGTGGAATTCTGGATCAATAAAATGGAAATGATGTTTTATATATGACAACAAATAAAATAAAAAAAAAGTACCTACACTGGTACGAGTATATTCCTGACACAGACATACTAACACACAGAGAGAAACAACAAAATTCTCGTAAATGGGGAGACGGGGAAATACAAACATTATTAATTTATACACACAATTTATTGTTATTTGTACGTCTGATCATTGTGGTTTATATTTTAAGTAGTTTCAAAGGAAACTCCTGCAAAGCATTTATGTGTTTCTTTCCTGTAGCAACAATAGCTAATAATATTGAAGATTAATTAAAGAAAAGAAGAACTAATGTAGCGTAAACTTTTCGTTCTTAGTTAGTTATTAATAATTTTTATTTAATTTATTAATTTAGTGTTAAAATCACTAATTACTATTAAAGGAATTGAAATTATAAATGCTATTGTAAAAGAGTAATGCGTATTTAACCGGTTGGGTTCTTGGCTAAAACGTATAAACATTAGAAGGTTCTATAAAGTAAATATTCCGCGTGGATAACTGCAAACGACACGGAACCAAATTCATCAAATCAATTTCATCTATTTTTCCTCTTTCCAATGAGGAGCCCTTCTGTTCTGTATTTTGAATACAAAATTTTGCATTATCACTGTGTAAATTTGTCATTGTCAGGGTTGTGAATTATTTTTTTAGACATACTTCTTTTAGGTTCCTATTTTTTAATTGTTTAACTGTCGTCTGGTCTGTTGATTTTTCAAAACCCTATATTTTATAAATTAGATAAGATGGACCCCATATCTTACTCTTTATTTAATGTACTTTTATAAAACCTTACATTGCTTAATTTAGAAATTTTGCCTAAATACACTAAAATTTACAAAAACTTGTTTCTTAAAATTTAAATATCTAGTATCATATAGATTTATACAAAGGACCGTGGTCCTAAGTAGGCCGTGAAGTATTAATAAAAAAATATATATATATATTTATACCAACATATAGAATAAAATACTATCTCTTACTTATGGACTTATGGAAAGTTTCAGTTATTACCAGTTATTACAGTTTTATCGCTTTGCAAGTAGAAAATTGTCTTGTAGTGCAAGATTCGCACTTACTAATTTGCCAGAAGGTAACTTCTAGGTTCTACTTCTCATAAAAAAATTTGAAATGAAATTCAATTCATATATAAAAGACAATCATCGCTTTGCGACGAGGATAAACGCTAGTATATTGTAATGTTTCAAGTGTATGATTATATGTTTGTTGCTGAAATTCTTATGGTAGCTCGAAAACAGCTACGTCAATGTTTTGATGACGTCCTCGGATTTTACCCTGAATTTCGTGGAAACCCGTATTATTGGAAAAACTTGAAAAAAAGATCACTTTTCCTGAAATCAGTTTTTCCTGTATAACTTTTAATTCGTAAGGTATTCAATGTTAACATATTTCGAACTTTAGAAATTAAGTGGCCCGCTAGGGAACTTTGGAGCTAATCCTAACATTTTACAGCTTACTCACACACCCGAACCTATTCAAGGTAGCTACTAACTGATATTGGGCGTGTAAGGGTCATATTCAAACTTCAATAACTTTCGAAATATGCAACTCAGAGCAATGATTTTGATGTCATTTTGTAGATAATATCTACATAGCATTCTGGTAGTTTTAATGGTTGTGGTGGATAGCAGTGCTATTTAGGTTGCCGATACAAAAAAAAAATCAGAAATATTTGAAAAATTGTGGTCATGGTAGTTAAAAACATCTTAACGTGTTTCGATTTTCGAAAAAAAAATTTCTTTTTAAAAAATGAGATAAAAACTTTTTTTCTTTTTCTCTTGTGTAGTCATGAGCAGGACCACCTTCTGGTGCCGGCTTATCGTTGAATTTTGGGACACCCTATATATATATATATATATATATATATACATTTATTTATTTATAGTACTCATATATTTATAGTATTATAAATCATTCGATGTTTAATAATACACATGAATATTAATATCGTGAATTGGTAGGAAATGGTTATAGATGTGTGGGTGTGGGTGTGAGCTGGGGAGTTACAACGTTTGGGGAGGGATGGGACCGCTATCTGTAAATATGTTTAATACAATACAGCAGGTTGCTCCATTGTTTGTGTTTAACTTAATAATAGGAATTGATAACTAATATAGGGCGATTCATTTAATGAAATTACAACCATACGAGTGAGCCTCAAAAACTCGCGAATCCTAGTAGCCACCAGCCCCCACCCACCCCTGTTCACTAGTAAACCAACGCATGGAGTAGGATTGAATACAGGTAAATGCAGTGGCTGACTGGATCTGTTGATTTCAATTCAATTAAATTGTTTATTAAAGTAAGGTGCCATTCATTAATTTTATCACACGCAAAGAGTCCCCAATATGTGACAATACATAAAGTAAGTAATGAGCCATACTTTCTGCTTCTTCTTCTCTTGACCCTCTGTCTTTATGTGCCCTACTCCTCTTTCATTCTCTCCGTTTTATCCTTCTCTTTCCTTGTCTCCTCTCGACAAACCCTCTATTATATTTTCACTATCGTTCCTTCCTTCTCTGTCTTCATTTTCTCTTCTTCTGCCTTTTACCTCTTTCATCCATTTTATTCCACTCCCTTTTCCTTTTAGTATTTCTATCAGCTCGATTTTGTTTTACACTCCCTTCTTACACATGTTCTTGATGTACCGGTTCTGAATATTAAGGGATTGACAGAATTTGGAAAATATATCTAGAATATTCTCCCAAACTTTTAAGTCAATGGGCTTGTGTCCTATGTCTCCTTATATGTTAAGAGATATTAACAATTAAAAAAGTCATTTTGTCTCTTTAAATATTAAAGGGATTCAACGTTGTACAACATTCGAAATGCATGTGACATCACAACCGCTATGTTGCTATCTCTTTTATACGACAGCGCGTAAAAGAGATATATTCTTGACAGAGCTTTCTTATACAAACCATAATACGTGGAACGTTGTACAACATTCGAAATGCATGTGACATCACAGCCGCTATGTTGCTATCTCTTTTATACGACAGCGCGTAAAAGAGATATATTCTTGACAGAGCTTTCTTATACAAACCATAATACGTGGAACGTTGTACAACATTCGAAATGCATGTGACATCACAACCGCTATGTTGCTATCTCTTTTATACGACAGCGCGTAAAAGAGATATATTCTTGACAGAGCTTTCTTATACAAACCATAATACGTGGAAATGTATTTAGCGGATACACAACTCAGAACAAAGGCATCTATATAATGATTTTTACATAAAATGATGAAGAAAACATTAAGACGTTTAGATTGGATAGAACAAATTACAAAAGCAATTTATAAACAGTAAAAAAAAGGAAATTGCAATCCCTTTAATTTATTTTTCTTAAAGACTGCTTTTAGTATTCGGTGTCATGACTGTCATTGACTACAACGGGTCGAGAAGAGGAGAGGAGAGGTGGGGGAGGTATTATACAGTGAATTGAAGATAATTGTCTTTAACACGTGCAAGATTCAAGTACAAGACGAGCACTCCGCCTGATGGCAAGTCAAGATGATGATGATAAGACGTGGATGGAATATGACTAACAATGACTATGAGCATAGTTGAGAAGGATTCCGCTAGGCCGCAGCAGTGACAGCATCGTCACTCTCGGCATTTGCGGTAGTCTTATTGAATTCATGGAATTGTAGGTGATAAAATAAGAAGTTTATAGCTTTACTACTAATGCTCCTGTCGCGGAACACCTCAATGTCAACCTTCAAGTGCAATCTTAAATCGGATTTAATTGTAGTCACTGAAGTTTATAGGTTCCAGTAATATGGAGAACGAAACATAGTTAAAAATATTCTTAGTTTTAATACAAGCAGACCCCTCTTTCCCATTGGGCACTTTGGGCAAGTGCCCAGGGCCCCCCTCTGATCAAATACAAAGTTCCTAGTTCCTGTCAGATCATCAAACGATAACCAATATTTATTACCAAAAAAATTATTTGATTCGAAGAAATCGAAGCTAAATTACTGACTAAAATACCAACTTACTCGCTTTTACTCGTAAATGCGCGAAGCTGTTCTACTCTCGCCCAAAAATTAGGCTTTCCAACTTCAGCATGCTTAGATAAATTTAAATATATAATGGTATACTAAGCACATATCCATTTTAAAGAAAAATCATCAGTAGTACACTCATCATTTTTTGTAGAGCATTTAATTTCCTATAAGCATAAATATAGTTCAATTTTTTTAGCTTGATGGTTTAGAAGTTCTTAAAACAGAATTTGAAAGAAGAATAAAAATCTAAAATTGCGATGATAGACCTGTTAATTTTGATTTTAAGGGGTCAAACTTTCACAATAATTTTAACAATAATTTGTCAAATATCCGTTCGCAATATAGACAGAGAAGGCATTCGCAACATGTTGTGGATGTCCTTGAGAATTTTTTTCGACGTCTAAACAGCGATTAAATTCGTATAAGAATATCAGTAAACGTTTTGATTTATTTTTTCGCTTGAAAACTCTCAATTCTGAAGAGTTGAGACAAAGTTGCAAAGAATTTGCTGAATTTTATTATGAAGATGTTAATGAGAAAGAGTTAGAAATAGAATGTTTGCATTTAACAGAATACTTGAAAATTGATGACAGTGAAAATAAGGATTGTATATTAAAAATATATCAACTTTTGAAAGAAAACAAAATTGAAGACACATTTCCAAATGTAGAAATCGCACTGAGAATCTTTTTAAGCATGATGGTAACTAACTGCAGTGGAGAACGCTCCTTCTCCAAATTAAAAAGAATTAAAAATGAATTAAGAAGTACAATGCTTCAAGAGAGATTAACCAATTTGTCGCTGATATTCATAGAATCTGATGTGCTAAAAAGCATAGATTTTGAAGAAGTGATTAACGATTTTGCCCATCTGAAATCTAGAAGGGTTCCTCTTCAAATAACATAGATTTTTAAGCACTAATCTGTAAATGTTAAAAGAGTTACTTTTGTGGACTATATTACATTTATCTATTCGTTTCATGTGATTGTTAATAAAAATAAATATTTAACCTTGTTTATCTAGTTTCTTTGTCTATTCTAACAAAATAGTGTTCTGTCAAAGTCATAGGGGCCCCATTATCCTAACATGCCCAGGGCCTCCAATAGGTTAAAGACGGCCCTGAATACAAGTGTAATAGATTAATGCTTATTAAACATTATACTGAAACATGATATTGAAATTTTATTGTTCCTTGAAATAGCTGTAAATAATATTTGATATTTTGATATGTAAATACATAGAGCAGAGATTTATGAGCTGTAAGGTTGGTAACCTATAAACTTGTCAGAGTTTTGTCAAGAATATATCTCTTTTACGCTCTGTTGTACAAAAGAGATAGCAACATAGCGGTTGTGAAGTCACATGCATTTGGAATATTGTTCAACGTTGAATCCCTTTAATAATTACAGAGAAAAAATGACTATTTTAATTATTAATATCTCCTAAAATATAGCGAGTTATTAAAAAATAATTGAATATATTAGTTTCCTGTAAGCAACTTATTAATATATTGCACACTTTTATAGTAATTAAGACATGGTTCACAAATTCATTGTGACTGGATACAATTGATTTTTCTTTTGCAGTATATCAAATCCCTAGAGGCCTAGAGGCTCGGCGCTCTTGCCTGAAACAAATAAAATACAGCGCAAGCGTAAACAAATAAACATTAATATGTGTTGCGTTTCCAGTAAAGGATATTAAAAGAGTGGTATGAAGAGATCATGATTCGCGCTTACGTGCATGCCGGTGTGTCTCCATTGATGGCATCGTAGGGCGTGGGGGAGAGCGGTGGGGGGTGGAGGGTCGTGGCGGTGTTGTGGGGCCATGCAAATCAGGCTGGCATCCCTATGAACGCAGTTCAAGTGTCGCGTGGCCGTCTAATGGTCAGTCTGGTGCACTATACGGGAGTGTTTTAAAACTATTTACTTGAATGAAGTTCGGTATGTTTACTTTTGTTAATTATTAAACATTGTAATTAGGCACTCTCCTGTTGCTCCTTCGAAGTGGTTTGCTTACAAATTTATTTTTGTGATTTCTTTTTTCTTGATACATCCAATCATAGTTAGACGAATGTCGATTTCACATCAGAAAGACAGTTCAAAGAGACAGTTCTTAAAACATTTTTGTCTTTAAAAACTGTTTTAGTAAACAAAACCATCTGGAGTCGGTAAGATTAAAGGAAAACACGCTTGTTGTTGTATTTAGTCTGCTTGGTTTGAATACGCAGTTTTGTTTTTTGTGAACATTTGCGTTTGTCAGTTTTTGTTTATTATGTTTATAATTTTTATGAGACACACAGAAAAACACTAAAAACAAAACCAGTCTATCCAGTGTGAACAGTCTGTTTTCGAAAAGCAGAACTGTTTTAAAATAAAAGAAAACATGGTTTTGTTTTGTTTTTTGACAACAAAATTGTCTCTCAGGTGTGAAACCGGCATAAGGCCATATTGCTAATTAACTTATTTTTTTATTGTAATTTTACAGGTTAATTGCGAAATTAAAATTTAAAATACATAATGGCTGATAATTTAGATTTTTTAATTCGAGTTCTCTAATATTTTCAGGTTCAATTCCCGGAGCCGGGTTTGATTCTTGTTCCATTTACTTAATAGATTATTCCAGATTCAGATTTCATTTGTAAATTTGTGTTGGTAGGGATGGGCCCCTTGCCGCTACCCGCTAAACTGTGTGTTTTAAGGCATCGTTATAAGGATTCTAGGATCATTTTGATAAACTAATAAATTAGAAATTTAATTTTACCTTGACTTGTCCTAATAAACATTTTGGTGAAATGACATAGCTAAGAATGAAGAAATCAATTTCTTTTCACTCAGATTTTGGTTAGATGTTACCTATAAAAAAATCTTTCCTAACAATAATTTTTCTCTTTCCAATCCAACATTATACATTTAGATGGAGTCATACAAAATATTTATTTAATAGAGAAAGAAACAAGATATATCTGTCTCTGTTACACTTTAATGGTTTATTTGCAACTTCATTCAATATTGGTACGGTAGTGAGGCCAGGGCCAGTGATTTTGCTATTTGTAGTTCATGTCACTGACACTCCCTTCAACGAGTGAAATTAAATTGAATTGTTTCATAACAAGAAATATATGAGCATGTTCAATATGATGTCAAAGTGACTCCAAAATGTTTACTGGGTAGTGGAACATAACCTAACGACCGTTATTTGTATATTACGTATTAGATTTTGTCTACATCAGTAACCTTAAACCTAAGCCAAATAAGCAGAAGTAATTAATAGAATTTTAATTAGCTAATTAATTTGTAATTAAATATTGTATGAATATATCCATGACGGTCAAGAATACAATTGAAAATTAATATTTTTTATTTCATTAATTATATCTAATCTTTATTTGCACACAATTAAAACGGTGCGTCGACGTGGGAGGTTTTGTGATTAACCCGAAATACACACATACACATACACACACGTAAACGCAATTAACGCACCACAGGACCGCATTCAGGATTCGAAAGTATCTGTTGTAGAATGGGCTTGTGTACTCATTTTTTAGTGGTCGATTTTTCAATTGTTGATTGAAATTGATGTTAATAAATGTGTCTTGGCGTGTCTATTTTATTAAATATCTAAATATTGACGGAGATATAGCAATTAAAAGTTTGAATTGTAGTTTTAGCGCTAGAAATGGTCGGTTATATTTGTATGACGTGAAATGCATTTTAACGTCAGTTGTTTGTTGAGTAGGTCAGTGCTGTGGTAATGTTCTGTAGCTGTTGGTAGTCAAATAATCAAATCAAGTCAAAGAATAATTAGTTTTTATTTTATTTAATCCTGCAAAGGCAGACATAATATTGAAATTTTATTATTCCTTGAAATAGCTGTAAATAATATTTGATAGTTTCATATATAAATACATATAGCAGAGATTTATGAGCTGTAAGGTTGGTAACCTTGCACTTGGAATGTGTACAATGTTGAATCCTTTTAATAATTAAAGAGACAAAATGACTTTTTTAATTGTTAATATCTCTTAATATATAAGTAGTTATTAAAAAATAATTAAACATTTGAGGTTCTAGTAACCCACTTTATCAATATATAGTACACTTTTATAGAAATTAAGACATAGGACACAAGCCCATTGACGCTAGGCTGCCATGCTTTCTCACGTAATGTGTCCAGTCCTTAACACATTCAGCTATTGAACCGTTCATATAAACCTCGATATACACGGTACATATATGTTCCAACAAAATCCGCGTAAAAAAATCGTGTAAGAAAATTACAAGCTGTATATGACACAACTATAAGAAAAACCGTGTAAGATTAAAAAAGATCCATATTTTGTTCTAAAAAGTGTGCAAAAAAATAATGAAAACCTATAATATATATATTCTACGAAATATGTTTACAGATATCATTCATAATTGTATTAAAAGAAGAAATACATATTTTAGTCCATAAGTAATTCCTTAAAAGGCATACAAAATTATAATTTCAATTATGAGTTCTATTAATATTATATAATATTCTATTATATAATCTGGTGTTGCCTTTCTTTTTGTTAGAGAACGATTTCACAAATTAAAACCGCTTTATATACGCTTTTTTTTAATTAATAACAAATCCGGACAACAAATGAAACCTATTCCTAAACAAATACCCCGAAGCACACATAATTTAATCCTCACTACTAAACGAGATCAATTATAACTGACTCTGATAAACTCTGTTATCTTTACTACTTTATTACATTTAGAAAACATAAAATAAAGGAACGTTTTAGTTTCATTCCCACTCACTTTAGTTTTGATATTTAATTTACGTTTTTATTTAATATTTTAATCTTTTCAGAATAGGCATTCCTTGTCACATTCGTGTTTTAATTTGAGTTTAGTTAATTTAGTTGATGTGCATGCGTCTTTATTAATATAAATTTTGACAGTTCGACAGTTGGACAAAATTGAATGTGAAATAATTAAAATTACTGTTTTTAATAACAATTAGTAAAAGAAATTGTTTTTAATTCTTTATTTTTGAAAAACTGACATTGAACTTCTTTTGAAATTAAATCCTACTGCATTTTGACAGATTGTCACATTTTGGAGGTTATAATATAATACGTATTTTTTTTAATTTAGTATTTTTAATTTAGAAACATTGCACCTTCTAAAAAAACAAAGAATACGTAAATTAAATTCTGAATGATAAGCAGGTAATGACTACGCATATTTCTATATGCTATACAATTTAAATTAAATACAAAATTAAAAACAAAATTAAAACAGTGAGCGAGAATGATAGTTAAGACATCGTAAAAAGATTTTTTTAATTTTATATTATATAGAAAACTCGTATATTTGGAATTCGTATTAAAACAAAAAATTCGTGCAAAAAAGACTGTTTGTTCTTCATTGTGAACCGTGTTATTTCGAATCCGTGTACAACAAATCCGTGTAAACCGAGGGTTGGGTGTACTATTTTCTATTACGTTTTCCATTGTGACATGCTCGAGTTTCACGAAACTTGTCTTGAAAAGTTGATAAAGAAAACCACAAAGCGTTGTGAAATGTGAATGGCGTAAAGACGAAAGACGAAAATACGTAAGTAAATCATTTGGTTCCAATTCATTCCAGGAAACGCAAATTGAATAGAATTGTACCAAAGTTAATAAATAACACCAGTGAAAGTGAGGGTGAAAATACTGGTCTGGTATACATCAAAGGAAATGGTTATTGCATTAGGAGTAATAGAGATAGAATGCTTTACGGTTCGTTTGTGTGAAAGAGATAGAAATATCAATTGATGTTTGCTCGTTATATCAAAAATAAATTCATAAAAAAGCAGGAAATGTTTGTTATCAATATTATTAGACAGCTCTTTAGAATGCTTTATTGATCATCGTATTTATTAAGAGATACTAAAGAATCTAACAATAAATGGATTATGATCCCTGAGCTTTTAAAGTATACTACATATTGATAAAGTTAATTACGAGATATATTATTAAGAAGAACTAAAATTCTCATTTAAAGAGGTAAAATAATTAAAGGAATAAAACTCAAAACTGAAAAGGAGGATGAGATAAGGACAAGAGGTGGATGACAGATAATAATAAAATAGTAAAGGAAGAGAGTCAAGAAGAAATAGTAAAGGTAGAGTAAAATTCAAACATTGCTGTTGGAATTATTAACAATGTTAGAATAGTTTTAAGTTTAGGTTAGCAATGAGATGTAATTACGTGATTTAATATTGAAAGAATGTAAAGTCTAACGACACATACTTTATCTTTACTAAAATAAATATTTTCAAATGTAAAAGAGACAACTATATCTCCACTTAATTGTATGTTGTTGGAAAGAGAAAGAGTATTCTAATGAAAACACTCTGAAAAAAAATTTCATAGAAGACTGGAACTTCATCTAAGTAAGCCATTTCCCCAAAATGTTTACTGTGAAATTAACACAACGAAAGTGAGCTTTTGTTCTATATTATATTCTATCACGTGGTCTGGTGACAAATTCAATAAATCGAATTGAAGTATTTTGAAACACCCTATATTATATATTTCCAATAATAATTCCTAGTTTCTTGTTATTAAGAAGCATGCTTTGTTCTACAGATTTGACAAAGGAATTTCAATTTTTCACAGTTTTCAGTTTTTCATGAATATGAAAGCTGAAAACTTTTCAAACAGTTTATGTAAACAAAAACTTTTAATAGAATTCAAAGCGACTTTAATAATAACTTTGCATATCTTTTTGCTCCTTGTGCTTTGTCAGTTTGTTCAGATCTTCGTCTATCACGGCTTCCAGCAGATCCGAGCGCTGGATTACATAAATAAGGGTTTGAGCCGTCAGAGGAGACGGACTGAGTGCGAGAACAAGGGGTTAGACAACCAGGGGCGCATTCTTTTGATTGCTGGTGATAGTTACTGTAACCCTAAATATATGTACATTGTATACCTAAACAGGAGTTGGATTTTTTGAGCAGGTATATACGCTGCAAAAAAAGCTACGCCCGCTATACACGGTAATATACAACGTTTTCTGACCTATTTTACTTTTTGAAAAATAAATCTACCATTTATTGGCTGACTAAGGCTAGGCTGAGAGTAAGAGCGGGGCAAAAGAGAGAGAAAGATAATTAAAGAAATGAAGGTTACTACCTACAACGAAGTGGAAAAAGAGGCATGGATGAGGAATAAAGGGAGAAATGAGATAGAAAGCGGGACTATTCAGAACAGAAACATATAGGTAAAGAAAAAGAGCAATCGGAAATAAGAAAGGAGAATAGAAGACCAGGATGAAGAAGATTGCAAGGCGATGGAATAAACGGAAGGAGAAGAGAATTAGAAGTATGTGTAAGAAAGTAGAGAATTATATGTCCCTGTAAACATTTTGGAGTCAGTTTAATATCACATTGAAGATGTGTCAAGAAACAATTTAATTTGATTTCAGCCGTTCAAGGGAAATGTCAGTGACATGAACTACAAATGGGAAAGTCATTTCACCTGGCCTCACTACCATAACAGTATTGAATGAAGTTGCAAATAAATCATTAAAGTGTAACAGAGACAGATATATCTTGTTTCTTTTTCTGTGTTGTTCTGATGAAATAAATGTGATATTACATCTCTCATAAAATAAATTTTTCGAATGTAAAATAGACAACATCTATATCTCCATTTAAGTGTTTGATGTTGGAAAAAGAAAAAAAATTGTTATGAAAAGATTCTATTTTCATAGGTAACATCTATCTGAAATCTGAGTGACCTAGCTATATTATTTTATCAAAATATTTATTGGGATATGAAGATGGAATGCGAATGGAAGATAGACAATGAAAGAAGAAAATAAGAGAAATAGTAAGGAAGCAAGGAAGAAAGGAGTAGAACGACAAAGGAACAGACAAGAAGCAAGGACAAGGAGTAGAGGAGAGAAATTGGTTTATGAGGAGAAGTAGTTTTATCTTAAATATATGCTAATTAGTGTTCCGTTCTATATAGCCATACTCATCGGTTCTGTAATTTTAGTTTTTTGTAGAAAGGTCATTTCATTGTAGTATTTATATCATTCTTAGTCTAAGGCTTGTGCTAGTAACATTGTAATTCAGATTCTATTGTACTTGTGTTTATTTTAATTTTTACTATTATATTCAGACAAGAGGCATTCCTTCATTGCACAGTTGCTTGTAGTTCTGAATAAATTAATTTTAAACGAAGAAACATTCACGTGGTTTTCTTCACATAATTTCGGCAACATCATCGTACAACATCGCACAAAATAAACTAATCGCGGTTCAAACAATTAGAAAATGAAATGAAATTAGATGAAAGAATGTGGGAAGAATGGAAAGCCCAGCGACACATACATTACATAAATAAATAAATCCAATATTCATAAAAAGACCATTTTATGGGTTGAAGGATTATAAAGTATACTTAAAAAAGGAAATACTACGAAATACTAGGTTTCGTTGACTAAATTGTTTGCATTTTGTGTTTTGCTGGTGGTTTAACAAATTGTTTTAAGTAAGAAAATAATACGGCTCTGTTTAGAACTTTAAAAAGTCAACATTATTTAAAAACTTAAATTACATTTAGTAAAAGATAAAAATCTTTTACCACAAACAAAAAATTATAACTTTTAAAGCTTTCAAGCTCGGTATACTTAACTGTCGCTTTGTTTGAACACTTTATTTTTATGTAAAAAAAGTAAATCTATCTATGAATATGTATGCAGCAGTGCCGCATATAGAATATGCCCTATTCAATAACACTACCAAACTCCTCTTGGAAACATGCCTCGTACATATTGGTGCGACATAAACATGCGACATCCTACAGTTATATATTTTCATTCATAAGTTGACATTATTTAGACATGAGTGTACTAAATGTATTGTACTTTTAACGTACAGACTAGTGCGACAGAAACATGCGACACGAATAAAACCCTAACTTATGCTATTTGTAAAAATTCTAAGTAGTATTTTTATGAAACAAAAATGTTTCAAAGCTAAGTCAGAACATCTAAAGAAATTATGAATTTGAATGTGATCTCGAACTAAAGGATCGGGTACCTACTCAGTCTCCAATATAATCTCATTGTGCGTTGACGTTTTTCTGAGTTGTATTTAGTAAATAAATAAAAATAATTGAAAATAAAGTTTAAATGGACTATGAAATATGAGTTTTATTATTTTTTTCTGTAAAGATATTTGTTTCTAAAGCAGGTTGAAGGAATTCGTTCGAAATATGAAAGCTTCCGACGAATTAAGTTGCATGTCGCACTAGTGTGGATGTGTTGTACAACTTCTTTCAACAAATGTTGGATGTCGCATGTTTAAGTCGTACGTATGTGCACGCAGCTTAATATTCTTGGATTTAATGTACTTGTGAGGTCAAACCCATTCTAACCGTAGAAACATAAATAAATAAAGTTGTATATCAAATATAAGTAATGTTTTAAGAAAATGGGGCAAAGAAATTGATGAAGAATGGTTGTTTATTTAACCATTGTCCATTTCTATGTAAACGCTATTTAAATTTATTTACAGACCGTTCCATGGGACATTAAGGTATCGTTCATTAATTTACCTGAGAGGTTAGAAGTAATTAAAGAAGTAAGACATGTCGTGCGGAGCTGGGGGCGGCAGCGATAGCGTTGGGAGTGGGGGTAATCCACCTATACCGGAAGTACCGGAAATTGACGAGGATCAGTCGTCCATCGTGACGTCAGCTACAGATAATATACAGTTTCAAGTAAGTTCATTATTACAGGGCAAGCACACACACTAATTTATACGTACATATATGTAGGATTTAAAAAAGTGTAAATTGAACTACAATCAGCTCATTCTGCAACCTTGAACTAATTCTTCAGTGATAACTAATATTGTTTAGATCAGGTGAAGTTTTATTATTAGAAGTCTATTTTAGGAGGGGGAAGACGAATTCTTAAAAGTGTCCCTGAATTATGTTAAGTAAACCTGGTGATAGCGCCCCGGAGACTTAAGACCGTTTAAGTGGCCATCAACTTGGTCACGCAAAGTGTTTATTACATTAATTGTTGTCTTGAAGAATATAAATGAAGTTCCCTGACGGACGGACGGACGTGTAGACTGACGATTACTTCAATGCAGATTGAATCGTCTCCTTGACAGTTTGTACAACTCGGTAAATCATAAATTGTCTTCAGTTGTAAAAACGTTTAATTTATTATTATTTTAAAACTTCATTAAATTGTGTAATTAAATATTTTTTACTGAATTTACTATAAATCCATTTTTATTGAATGTGGTGTAATAAGTATTATGATTAAAGTGGGTAAAAGTGGACAGTGATGGAGTTCTGTCGAGAAGAGGTTGTTGATCTAGACAATTCTAATACCGTTCAAGTAAGCCTAGTTATACGTATTTAAGGTTTCATTTTGATTAAATGGGCTTGCCGGAAGAGTGTAAGACCCAGAACTATTGAATGAAATATATCACTTATTCAATTCCATCCAGTGTAACTTTCAGACACGTTTTTTATTCTATCTAGTGCGCCTTTTATTCAATAGTCAAAGAATGGAGAATTAAGTATTATTCCCACTCACTGTTTTAATTTTGTTTTTAACTTTGTATTTAATTTACATCGTATAGCATATGGGAATTTGCGTAGTCATTCTCTGCACCATTTTTAATTTAGAATTTTATTTACATTTTTATTATTATTTTTTACTGTTTTTCCATTTGGCACTACATTCTTGTGCTTTAATTCATTTATTTAGATATCATTGTGCTTAATTCAATTTTGATCCTTATTAAGTCTAAACGTTCCCACTCCTTCCAAAAGAAAAAAAAATCCCTACAAAAATAAAAACAAAGCTGCTACTGCTACTGCTTCGCTCCTCCTGCACTCCGCCATTCCTTCTCTTTCCTCTTCCCTTCACTGCCTCCATTTAATAACTGCCCAATATTATTTTTGCTTATTACCTTTTTCTCACTGAATGAATGACTCAATGTTTCTATCTCTGTTCTGCACACCCTGCATATCCTTTCCTCGCTATTTACCCAGTATCTGTTTCCTTTCTCCTTGTTTCTCAATGTGAATCTGTCAATGCTTCTCATGTCTTTTGTGTCTTTTTCTCTTAAGTATTGTGATATCTCTCTCTCCTAAATCCTTTTATATATTTTGTTATAATATCTCTTCTCAATTTTTTCCATTCTATTTACGTTATCTTTATTTCCATTAATTTTATTTAAGCTTCTATGTTTCTAAATTAAAAAAGCTATATTATACTATAACCTCCAAAATGTGACAATCTGTCAAAATGCAGTAGGATTTATTTTTAAAAGAAGTTTAATGTCACTTTTTCAAAAATAAATAAGTAAAAACTATTTCTATTACTAATTATTGTTATAATTTATATTACTAACGACGCATACGTACCAACGAAATTAACTAAATTCAAATTAAACACGAATGTGACAAGGAATGCCTATTCTGAAAACCTGAAGTCTAGATTAAAATATTAAATAAAAACGTAGATTAAATATCAAAGCAGTGAGTGGGAATGAGGCTTTAGTACAATCAAATTAAATATTATAAGAGCAAAAAGACGATGAGATCTTCACAGTCTTGTTTAGAATGGTTTCCCCAGCAACTGTCTAAGCTAGGTAAACCATATTTTTAGAAATCAAGTACGCCATTTTGAATTTTAACTTTGTCTTATTATTTTTATCGTTATGGCTAAAGAATTAAAGAGCGCAATACATTTTTAATAATTATTCTTTTTGTAATGGGTAGATCTTTACATTTAATACATTGCTTTCGTTTTCATTTGTTTCCAAAGTTAAAAATTTAATTTATTTTAAACTTCATTTTGAATATTTAAGCTCCCATCACCACTCACTGAGTTTTAGTGTTAGTTAAAGGCTTTAACCTAAAATGTAAGTTCAGCTTGTGAAATATAAATAAATAAAATTAATTATATTAAATACAATAATATATATTACATAAAAATAGTAATTATTACAAAATAATGTATAGGTATTACAGACGCATGACGCACGATTTGACAAGTCAAAATTACATTTAAGGTTAAAAGCTTAAATTAAAACTAAAAGCAGTGAATGAGAATGGGGCTTTACCATTTGCACGTAATTTTATTAAAGGAATATTCTAGGAACATTTAGGTAAACTGTTAAATACACTCCACTTAATATAATTACAGAATGAAATATACTCATATAAATATGTAAAATATCAGACACATTGTATAACCAATTTATTCTAATCTAGTCATTTTATACACCCGTCGTTCTGTGACGGGAAAGCTTTTAGTACATGTATAATATAATACATATTTTTATAGGTTAGAAAAAATAAAAAGATATTCTAAAATTGAGTGGAAATACTTAAAGATACCCCATCCCTTTTAATCATATAATAATTACTTTTTAAATGAAACTTCGTGTTCCGATCAAGATTATTTTAATTAAAGTGACAAGGACAAGGACGCCGATGTCAGGGGGCGGTGGCGACGATGAGGATGATGACGGCACGCAGTCATCAAATTCATAATTATTGATCTTGTGTTTATCGTGACGATCTGAAGGATAAAGACGATTCGGTCGATGTTGCAAACAATACAAGGCACGTTGTATTAAGATATAACACAAAAGTTACTTCTTTCTTTAAATCATCGTTCAACTTTCTTCAACTAGCTGAGTTAATGTAAAATGATCACGACACCAATGAAAAGAATACTAAAATTCATTCTTCTAAGATGATGTTTTCTATTTTTAGGTTCATATTATAGTGTCACCAGTACAGGGCGCGGAAGGTACAGAGATCCGTGTTAGTGGGGGCGTCCCAGCATCTATGCCTCAATCTCTGAGGCCCTGTAGGCGCCTGCCGCCTATCATCAACAACAATGGACCATGTAAGTCTCAAAATTATTACTATATAAAATAAATTTAAAATAATTTATACTGGTCTGCGAAAAGACTCCAAACTTCCTTAGATCAAAATATTGTTCCAATCTTTAGTAGAGTATTTTTTCTCAAGGTTTTTTCTCGGTAATTTTTTGTTTACGAGTATTTAAAATATAGAGATTAAATTAGTTTCATTGCTAAAGTTAAGGAGGTACAGGACGTACCGTCAATGCAAAAAGTTTATCTCTCGGTAATACGAAAAGCAAAATACGAAGTATATTAGGGACGAGCAAATATTGGGACTGTACCTTTGAAATGAATTTTTCAATTCCCTATTAAACTGCTTTTTGCTTGTTTAAATGATTTTTTATGCATATAATAATTTAATAAATTAAAAATTACCTATAATTAATATCAAATTTATATTAATTCAATTTAAATAAAAATTGAATATTTTGAAAAAGGAATAATAAATTTTGCAACGCTGCAAATTTAAGTGTGTTGACGCATGCGTGATTTGGTTCTTTGATCAATAAATTGCTATATATTATATAACATTTATTCCGATTTTGAATTTCCCGCTCAAATTATCATTTGCAACGTTGCCGGCTTATAACCTACATTTACTGTTTCTTAAAGGTTTTATTTAAATATTTTCGTAAATAGGTATCCTTTTGATAATTTTCTTTTTGCAATAGTTACAGAAAAGATTGTTTTATATACACCTAGCTTTTAAAAGCCGTGTCACCATTTTTGAATATTTAAAAGTTATGTTATGTGGTGAAATTGAGCTAAAAATTATGATTTGTATGGAAAATGACTATTTTTAATCATCTATAAAAAGAAAACTAGTAACCCTAGGTCTCTAAAATTTTGAGACAGCATGTATTTTAACTATTTGTATCGACCCTCCAAATTTCACAACGTTTTCATCGTTAACGTCCTGTACCTCCCTAATAAGGTATTTAATACTTTCTCTGCTTTCAAATATCTATTTATAGTCTTCATGCCACTTGGAGCATTAAGGAATAATATACTTTACGGTTAGTGGACTGTTACAGTGTTCGTAGATTGAGAATATGAGTGAGATTTGTACGACCTATCAGTAGTCACATAACAACGTAACGTTACGTAACATATTACTATCTAAATAAACGTTATTTTGCATTTCAGAACTTTCTTAGATCTGCATATGTTAATTTTAAAGATTCTTATATAGTTATTATTTTATTTTAATGTTTTTGCCATTAGGCACTACATTCTTCTGCCTTAAATCATTAAATTACATATAATAGTGACAATTTCAAAAGAACTTAAACCCGTACTCTATTCCCTCCTCCTGTTTCTACTCTGCCGTTCTTTTTCTTTCCTTGCTCCTTCTCTCTACCCCCGCCATCCACCTCTTCCCTTCACTACCTTCCTTAATAACTGCACAATCTTCTTTTCACTTTTTACTCTTCTCTCACATGAATACTTAATGTGCTCCAGCGTTTCTATCTTTCTCCAGCACACCTTGTACATCCTTTCTCAATATTTTCCCAGTATCTGTTTTCTTTCGCTTTGTTTCTCAATCTAATTGCGATTCTTGTTTCTTTTTCTCGTATGCAATTCGGTATCTCTCTCTGCCAAATCCTCTTATATCTTTCATTACCACTCTTCCACACTTGTGCCTTCTGCTCTTCTTCTCTCTGCCTCTCTTGTCGCCATTCCTTTTCATGCAAAGTACTCCTTTCTCCTTTTCATTCCTCTTCTTCCACCGCATTTTCTACTCTCCTCCCTTAAAGAACTAAAGATTCTTATTTATAAAGTTATAATAAAACTAGTGGCACTCTGTGGAATATTGTTCTGCTTTTTCTTATACGTTATATCCAGACAACAAGAATAATCTATTCATGGCTACTGCAGTTATAAATTTCGGTTCTCAATCAAAAAGGAGGTGTTAACAGGGGTGGTAACAGGGGGTTAAAGGGGGTCTGCGAAGTCTGTAGCACCGCCCTTAAGAGTCCATTTCTTGCACACATTTTTACATTGCCACAGAATGTGGTCAGGATCTGCTTCCTCTTCATC